>JBBPBX010091610.1:0-13901 GCA_038048925.1 Garcialebias charrua
TACTGACCTCTCAGTAAAGCAAGACATTTACCACAAAATCATTCCATTAGTTGTAATCTGAGAATATAGTCACCAAAAGAGACTATTTCTATCTTTGATTTTAGGCTGATGTGATCAAAAGAATAACTTTTGTCATTTTCATGATATATGTTATATGCTGTTATTCTTTTAATATGGAGTATTACTGTGTTCACTGCTGTGTTAAAGTTGAAGTCTCGGGTCAGAGAGACCCGACGGTTTTGTTTAGAAAGTCAGAAGACAGTTAATCTGTTGTTTTTCGTGAGAAGGGCTCCAGCTTATTCTGTCTTTTTCCTAAACATTTCTCTCTGCTGCTGGCTGTAACCTTGGGTCGAGATAACAAGTGAACAGCTCGACTGTTTTACTTTTGAACCAATGGAAAAGAGACGAGTTACTCTCATCTCAGATCCTTCCTTAAGTTCTAAGCTGTTGCTGGAACGGCTGAGTTTGCTAGGAACTTCAAGACATGAAGACGTCCCAAAGAGCTGAATGAATGCCTGTCACCCACCAAGGACAGTCATTCAGCTAAGGACTGATAACCTGCTGTTATGAGTCCACTTCGAATGAGCGTAAGCTCAAAACTTTGTTATTCCTTCCTGGAATAAGTTTATCTTGAGCCAAAAAACCACGACTGCCACGGCTTCTGCCGACGAAAGCAAGTATCACCGACACCGACAAGGTAAACACGTGTGGAGTCCAGCTTGGACTTGCGGGACCGACGACTCGTCAGTCCAAGGCTGATCACAGCTCTTTACCAGAACCAAGGCGGACGTCTTAAGGTAAAGGAGCAGCTGTTTGCTTGCTGGAGGTGTGATGATATCTTAGCTGGACGCGTATGGAAGAGTGTCATCTGGTTTCATAAATGCAAGATAAACTTCCTCTCTTAACCTCCCAATTCCTCTTAAATCTTTCCTTATCTCCATTTCTAAGCTGGAAACTATATTTAAGTTAAAGAGCCCTCAGACTAAATATGTTTAACATCCAGTATTGAAGTCTGTTGTGTTAAATTTAACTGTGCTGACGTGTTAAATTAAAAGAAAGTGAAATCATGTCAATCAAGTGTAATGGTGTTAATTTAGTTGATTTATTTTAAATAAATGATAGTGTCTTTGACATATCAAACTAAGTTAACGTCTCTGTCACTTAATGGCTTTATTTATTTATCCATCATAAAGATCACAGAAATATTGGGTAAACTGAAAAAGAAAAGAATCCGTGAAATTACTATTCAATCTGAATAAGTAAATTAATTAAGGATAAAGAGGTCAGCTTAATACTGACCCCTGTTAAAATCCTTTACATCTGGGTAGCACTATATGTGTTTAAAGACACAATATAGGGTCTCCCTCATGTTCCCTTCATCTGGGACCCCGTACGGGCCACCAGATGTAAAGGATTATGAGGAGGTCAATATTAATACTGACCTCTTTACCTTAATTAATTTACTTATTCAGATTGAATAGTAATTTCACGGATTATTTTCTTTTTCAGTTTACCCAATATTTCTGTGATCTTTATGATGGATAAATAAAACAGAAGCCATAGAGTGACAATGGACACGTTAACTTAGCTTGATATGTCAAAGAGACACTATCATTTATTTAAAATGAATCAACTAAATTAACACCATTACACTTGATTGACATGATTTCACTTTGTTACAATTTAAATGTGCTGACGTGTTAAATTGAAAGAAAGTGAAATCATGTCAATCAAGTGTAATGGTGTTAATTTAGTTGATTCATTTTAAATAAATGATAGTGTCTCTTTGACATATCAAGCTAAGTTAACGTGTCCATTGTCACTCTATGGCTTCTGTTTTATTTATCCATCATAAAGATCACAGAAATATTGGGTAAACTGAAAAAGAAAAGAATCCGTGAAATTACTATTCAATCTGAATAAGTAAATTAATTAAGGTAAAGAGGTCAGTATTAATATTGACCTCCTCATAATCCTTTACAGCTGTCCCATCCAGTACAATCATTCATTGGACTGAAAAACACCAGTTGATCCTGGAACAACTCATTGACTGCCTTGTCAACCCCCCTATACTTGGCTTCCCAGATTTCTCACAGCCATTTGTTCTTCACACAGATGCGTCAAATCTGGGTCTAGGTGCCGTGCTATACCAAAAGCAGAGTGGAAAGCTTCGTGTGATTGCCTATGGCTCGCGCACCCTAACAGCTGCAGAGAAAAATTATCATTTGCATTCGGGGAAGTTGGAGTTTCTCGCCCTTAAATGGGCTGTAACAGAGAAATTCAGAGACTATTTATATTATGCCCCATTTTTCACTGTCTATAGTGACAATAATCCACTCACATACGTGTTGTCATCTGCCAAACTAAATGCAACAGGATGCCGATGGGTTGCAGAGCTGGCAGATTTTCATTTCTCTGTGAAATACAGGCCAGGAAAGGAAAATGTGGACGCAGATAGTTTATCCCGAATGCCTCTAGATGCAGAGTTTTTTATGAAAGAGTGTTCAGAAGAAATGCCATCTGACGTCATTGGGGCAACTACAGAAGCTGTAAAAAATCAAGATGAGTCCAGTGTGTCGTGGTCCATGTGTGTCTCAGTAGCATCTGCAGATTTGACCCCTGACACATCCATCATCCCACTAACACCAGAACAGATTCAGAATGACCAAAGAAATGATCCAGTTCTGGGACCAGTGATCCAGTTAAAACTAACCGCAAGCAAACCGTCAGGTGCACAACTCAAGCAACTTAGTCCACAAGTGGGGTGTTTGCTAAGAGAGTGGGACAAGTTGGAAATTGATGAAAGTGGGGTGTTGCACAGAAAGACAACAAGCAAAAAACAACTTGTACTCCCAGAAAAATATAAAAATACAGTGTTGAGGGAACTTCATGACGAAATGGGCCACCAAGGTGTCGACAGGACATCATCCCTGATACGGGACAGGTTTTATTGGCCATATATGCAGCGTGAGATAGAGAGCTATGTCATGAGAAGATGTGAATGTCTCAAACATAAGAAACCCAGTCAGGAAACAAGGGCTCCCCTCACCAATATAGTAACAACTCAACCATTTGAACTTGTCTCTGTTGATTTCCTACATCTCGAAAAATGTCTAGGGGGTTATGAGTACATCTTGGTGATTATTGATCATTTTACCCGCTTTGCCCAGGCCTATGCCACCACTTCCAAATCAGCTAAAACAGCTGCGGACAAGATCTTTAATGATTACGCCATGAAATTTGGTTTTCCTGCTCGTATTCACCACGACCAGGGTGGTGAATTTGAGAATCAACTATTCACACAACTAAAAAAATACTGTGGAATTGCAGGGTCCAGAACCACTCCCTACCACCCGCAAGGAAATGGACAAGTTGAAAGATTCAACCGGACATTACTCCAAATGCTTCGGACACTCACAGACAAACAGAAACACAACTGGAAGGATTCATTAAACAAAATGATCTATGCATATAACTGTACTCGGAGTGAGGTGACAGGTTTCTCCCCCTTTCAGTTGTTGTATGGGCGTTCTCCCCGATTGCCAGTTGACATGCTGTTTAATTTGACTCCAGAACAAGCAGACCATAATCATCATGGCTATATGGAAAAGTGGAAGCAAGGCATGGAGGAGGCGTATGGAATCGTCAGAGAAAATGCCCAGAAAGCCGGCCAGAGGAGTAAGGAATTGTACAACCGCAAGGTGAATAGTTCAGTACTACAACCAGGTGATCATGTTTTAGTGCGCAATTTGACACCTCGTGGGTGTTCATATTAGATCCAATTGTTTGATTATCTGCATTAATTTAGCTTGATTTGGTGTGTGCATGGAATGTAGTGGGGCCTTTGAAAGAATGGTGCGTTGGCGCAATAGTCAAAAGAGTCCACTAGGGGGACTCGTGCGCTCTTTACATTTAATACAACAGTAAGTAAAGACGCACTGGTTTCAACTAGTCATCTCTTTTCTTATAATTGTCCTTTTTTATAAGGTAAGAAGTTAGATTAAACTTTCAGGAAAATGATATGAGTGAATGCTAGCCCTGTATGTGCGAGTTTGTATATGTTTAGTTAGTTTTGTGTCACATATTAGTTATCTTGTTTTAATGTAATGTGTGAAGAGTGTTTGGCTAGCTACTTAGCTCTGTTGCTAACGTTAATAAGCCGTTAGCAACCTCTTCTGTTCGGCAGTTGGTTGATTAGCTTAAATGAGGATAATTGTAATTTTTATGAAGTACAAGTAATGTACTGTTCTTCATCATTTTGATATTCCTATTTTTCTCTTTATTAATTTACTTCTGACAGTAAGGTAACAACATTAATTCAAAGTAAAATGTTTAGATATTGTTGAGTAACTGTAATGTGAAATACTTGATTTTCTCTAAAAGAAATGTGGTGTTTACTTGTATTTAGAAAGGTTAAGAGTTGTATAAGGAAATATTTATAATTGTAATTTTTATGAAGTACAAGTAATGTACTGTTCTTCATCATTTTGATATTCCTATTTTTCTCTTTATTAATTTACTTCTGACAGTAAGGTAACAACATTAATTCAAAGTAAAATGTTTAGATATTGTTGAGTAACTGTAATGTGAAATACTTGATTTTCTCTAAAGAAATGTGGTGTTTACTTGTATTTAGAAAGGTTAAGAGTTGTATAAGGAAATATTTCTGTGTTTTGCTTTTGACGTTCGGCTCTTTACATTTAATACAAGAGTAAGTAAAGACGCACTGGTTTCAACTAGTCATCTCTTTTCTTATAATTGTCCATTTTTATAAGGGCCAACACAAGCATCTCTCTCTCCCTCTCTCAATGCATGCATCTCTCTCTCAGTGCATGCATCTCTCACTTTCTCTCAATGCATGCATCTCTCTCTCTCTCAATGCATGCATCTCTCTCTCTCTCTCTCTCTCTCTCAATGCATGCATCTCTCTCTCTCTCAATGCATGCATCTCTATCTCACAATGCATGCATCTCTCTCTCTCTCAATGCATGCATGTATCTCTCTCCCTCTCTTAATGCATGCATGCATTTTTCTCTCATGCTTGCATGTATCTCTCTCTCTTTCTCAGTGCATGCATGCATCTCTCTCTCTCAATAGCCGTGTTTCCATCAAGGTTTCTAGATGCGCATTGTGAAGTATCGCAGCAGAAATGCTTAATGGAAACGGCAAAATGCAAAGTTACTTCCTCAAATTCGCCAAAAAGTTTATACGCTCGCTTGAGGTGGTTTTTGGGATCTTCGAAAATGAGCAGATGCGCAAAACGACAGATGGAAACAGATTTGCCGACTCAGTTCTGCCGTAGCGAACATTCACGTCATGTGACTGATCAGCTGTTTCCGCTCCGGACAACATGTAACATCGCTAAAACTAGTTGGCATGACAGAATAAATACAACTTGCCCGATAGCAACACATACCTGAAATATTCTCTCCATTTTGACGAGATGTGTGGCCGGGTTCTGTTTTCAACCGCTACTTCCTGTTTACTGTAGACATGCGTAACGCTGACGTCTGACGTAATGACGCTGACGTCTGACGTAATGACGCTGTGCGTGGCCCGGTAGATGCGATTCAAGCCAGTTGATGGAAACACTTCTGCTTCGCATTAATTTGTATTTACATATTTGCGAGATTTCAAAAATTAGCTCAAAATTCGAAATGAAAATGGATGGAAACACGGTTAATGCATGCATCCATCTCTCTCTCAATGCATGCATATCTCTCTCAATGCATGCATCTCTCTCTTTCTCAATGCATGCATGAATGCATCTCTCTCTCATGCATGCATGTATCTCTCTCTCTCAATGCATGCATCTCTCTCTTTCTCAATGCATGCATCTCTCTCTCTCAATGCATGCATCTATCTCTCTCTCTCTCTCTCTCTCAATGCATGCATCTCTTTCTCAATGCATGCATTTATCTCTCAATGCATGCATCTCTCTCTCTCCCTCTCTCTCTCTCAATGCAATCATATCTCTCTCTCTATCTCTCAATGCATACATGCATTCACTCTCTCTCTCTCAATGCATGCATCTCTCTTTGCATGCATCTCTCTCTCTCTCTCAGTGCATGCATATCTCTCTTAATGCATGCATCTCTCTCTCTTAATGCATCCATCTCTCTCTCAATGCATTCATGTATCTCTCTCTCTATCTCTCTCAATGCATGCATGTATCTCTCTCTCTCTCTCTCAATGCATACATCAATCTATCTATCTCTCTCAATGCATACATGCATCTCTCTCTCTCAATGCATGCATGCATCTATCTCTCCATGCCTGCATGCATCTCTCTCTCAATGCATGCATGCATCGCTTTCTCTCCATGCATGCATGCATCTCTCTCTATCAATACATGCATGCAATTCCTTCTCTCTCAATGCATGCATGCATCTCTCTATCAATGCATGCATGCAACTCTCTCTCAATGCATGCATGCATCTATCTCTCTCTCAATGCATGCATGCATGCATCTCTATCTCTCTCTCTTAATACATGCATGCATCTCTCTCTCAATGCATTCATGCATCTCTCTCTCTCTCAATGCATGCGTACATATCTCTCTCTCAATGCATGCATGCATCTATCTCTCTCAATGCATGCATCTGTCTCTCAATGTATGCTTGCATGCATCTCTCTCTCAATGCATGCATGCATGAATCTCTCTCTTAATGCATGCATGCATTTATCTCGCTCAATGCATGCATGTTTCTCTCTCTCAATACATGCATGCATATATCTCTCTCAATGCATGCATGTATCTCTCTCTCAATGCATGCATGCATCTCTCTCTCTCAATGCATGCATGCATCTCTCTCAATGCATTCATCTCTCTCTCTCTCTCTCTCTCTCAATGCATGCATCTCGCTCCCTCTCTCTCTCAATGCATGCATATCTCTCTCTCTCTCTCAATGCATGCATCTCTCTCTCAATGCATGTATCTCACTATCAATTCATGCATCTCTCTCTCTTAATGCATGCATCTCTCTCTCTCTCTTAATGCATGCATCTCTCTCTCAATGCATGTATCTCTCTCTCTCTCTTTCTCTCAATGCATGCATCTCTCTCTCTATGCATGCATCTCTCTCTCAATGCAAGCATCTCTCTCTCATTCTATTTCTCAATGCATGCATCTCCCTTTCTCTCAGTGCATAAATCTCTCTCTCAATGCATGCATCTCTCTCTATCAATGCATGCATCTCTCACTCTCTCTCAATGCATGCATCTCTCTCTCTCTCTCAATGCATGCATCATTCTCTCTATATGAATGCATCTCTCTCTCAATTCATGTATCTCTCTCTCAATGCATGCATCTCTCTCTCAATGCATGCATGCATCTCTCTCTCTCTCAATGCATGCATGCATCTCTCTCTCAATGCATGCATGCATCTCTCTCTCAATGCATGCATGCATCTCTCTCTCTCAATGAATGCATCTCTCTCTCTCAATGCATGCACCTTTCTCTCTCAATGCATGCATCTCACTCTCAATGCATGTGTAGTGGGCATGACCGTGTCCACTTTGATACACCTGTGTATTTTTGAACTGTTCCAGAGATGACCTTTACTGACCTCTCAGTAAAGCAAGACATTTACTACAAATTATTCCATTAGTTGTAATCTGAGAACATAGTCACCAAAAGAGACTATTTCTATCTTTGATTTTAGGCTGATGTGATCAAAAGAATAACTTTTGTCATTTTCATGATATATGTTATATGCTGTTATTCTTTTAATATGGAGTATTACTGTGTCACTCCTGCTGTGTTAAAGTTGAAGTCTCGGGTCACAGAGGCCCGGCTGTTTTGTTTAGAAAGGCAGAAGACAGTTAATCTGTTGTTTTTACGAGAATGGCTCCAGCACGCTCTGTCTTTCCTAAACAATTTCTCTCTGCTCTGATTTCACCTTGAATCTTGATAACAACAAGTGAACTCCTCGACTGGTTCTGTTGGACCAATCGAAAAATGACAACTCCTCTTCATCTCAGATCCTTCCTTAAAGTTCTAAGCTGTTGCTGGAACTGAGAAGTCTGCTGGGAACTTCAAAGAGATGTGAACCTTTCCCAAAGAGCTGGATGAACTCAGTCACACGCTAAGGACTCGTCATCCTGCTAAGGGCTGTAGTGGGCATGACCATGCCCGTTCTGATACTTGAACTGTCCCAGTGACACCTTTTCACTGATACTCTCAGAAAAAGGACATTAACACTATTTTATTACATTATTTTGAATCATTAACACAAAAAGAGGAATAAGAGAGTCTCTTATGACTTATTGTGTTTTGATTCAAAATAATGTAATAAAATAGTGTTAATGTCCTTTTTCTGAGAGTATCAGTGAAAAGGTGTCACTGGGACAGTTCAAGTATCAGAACGGGCATGGTCATGCCCACTACAGGACTAATAACATGCTGTTATGAGTCCACTTCGAACGAGCGTAAGCTCAAAACTTTGTTTATTCCTTCCTGGAATAAGTTTATCTTGAAGTCAGAGGCCAGGAGCTGACGCATTTTCTGATGACCAACGCGAAACCAGGAGACGTTGAAAACGTAAACTAGAACCAGCTCGGACGAACTGGGCCTGAAGGACTCTGTGCATCTGAAAGGCTGGTGTCATTTCTTTATCAGACTCGTCGTCGAAGGTAAAGAGCTGTTTACAAACGTACCTGGATTTTAGCAGAAGTCGGATGGGAAGTGTCACTTTTGGTAACATGCTCAAGACAATTTCCTGTAAACCATCTCTCCATCTTTCCTCCTATTCCCTTATCCCTCTCAATCTATCTGGAAACTATATTTAAGTTAAAGAGCCCTCAGACTAAATATGTTTAACATCCAGTATTGAAGTCTGTTGTGTTACATTCAAGTGTGCTGACGTGTTAAAGATAAGAAAGTGAAATCATGTCAATCAAGTGTAATGGTGTTAATTTAGTTGATTTATTTTAAATAAATGATAGTGTCTTTGACATATCAAACTAAGTTAACTTGTCCATTGTCACTCTATGGCTTCTGTTTTATTTATCCATCATAAAGATCACAGAAATATTGGGTAAACTGAAAAAGAAAGAATCCGTGAAATTACTCTTCAATCTGAATAAGTAAATTAATTAAGGTAAAGAGGTCAGTATTAATATTGACCTCATAATCCTTTACATCTGGTGGCCCGTACGGGGAACGAACCCGCGACCTTGGCGTTATCAGCCCTGTACGAGTTTTCTGAAAGATTATTCATAAATCTGTGGTCTCTCATGAACTGTAACGTCATGTTTGCATAATAGGATCCAAGTTTTAAACTCTGAGGATAATAATTTTAGCTGGAAGTGTTCAAGACAGGCAGATTCTGCATGTTTTTATCATTTGAAGCTGAGAGATTGTTATTCGTTCAACTCTTTTACATGCTGTTTGAAGCTTTAGGTGAGGTTTTTGTCAGCCAAAAACTGGTCCAGTTCACGCAGACTCCTGTACAAAAGCTTTGTTGACCGCCGAGTCAAAAGCCTGAAGAGCTATTATTAACATCAAAAAGATTGCTGTGCTGGTATTTTACATGTTAGAGCAGGTCAAAGAAGCATATTACTGTTAGAACGTTGTCGGATAGTGGTTCTGGAACCCGAATTCTGCTCCTTTAAAGTGGACGGAACCGACCTGAACGCGGCTCCGAGGGAGTCCGTGTCGTGTTACAGTTGACGTGCTGGTTACTGAGCGTAGCTAAGTTGTGCCTGTTTTAAATGTGATTGCCACGTTTCAGAGTTTTGGGGAGTTAATTTGAAGCGCTTTATTTGATTAAGAGTCTATAAAGTTGCGCTCTGCTGTGCTAAGCTAACGTTACAGCGACGTGTCATACATGTTTGTTTATGAGCTGTGATTGGATAAAAAGAGAGTCGTGATCTGTCAATCACGTCTCGACCAACCCACTTTGTCGTCATTTCCGGCACTGCATTGGTCGAAGGTAAGAAAACTACATTCACCATGATTGCTTTGGGAATGAACTACAAGCGCTGTGATTGATTGATTGACGTCACGTATCTGAGTAGCGAGCTCCGCCTCGCTGGAAGCTGGTGACGCGCCACGCACGCTTCTGCGTCGGCCCGCCCCCTCTCTGTCTTCAGACTACATGCATCCCTCAACACAAGACAAACGGAGATTTCACTAAAAGTTTAAAAACTCAATTTAAGCCATCTAAACTGTCTAATCATACAGATGTGTCTCTGACAAGAACGTAGTTCGAGCGTTTATCACGTACAGGCTCCAACTCTTTCCAATGTTGATATTTTTACAGAGTTGTTAGATGCTACTCGCAAGCTAACGGCTAAGCTGCAAGAAGTCAACCAAGCCGTCTCTAGTAGCCGGAAGTAGAAAGAAAAGGTCACCTCGTGATAAGTTTAAGACTTGAATCTGTCCCCTGTTGGTTAAAAGATGTTAACAGATGAGTTTTCTCATAGAACATCATGAGAAGTCAGCATTTTTATGGTGAATAACCAGCTTTAAAATTGTTCTGTACACAAACAAAAACTCCTGTTTATTTTAAATAAAATTTTTAGAATAACAGAGAGTCAGAGAGTCTTTATTGTCATTTGCACCGCATGTGTTACATGTGATGAAAACGAGATTATGTACACGAGGTCCCAGTTACATCCAACAACAAATGAAAGAGAAAAACAGTAATAACATCTAGAACTAACTAAGAAAAACATCAACTAGTAATACACTAAGCCTAATATAGTGGGAATAAACAGCAGCACGAACATGAGTTTGTATGAGCAGATGGTCACAGATGAACACAGATGAACACAGCAACAAGAAAACAGATCAGCATCAGTATGATGTGATATTTTGCAGTGTTTATTTTTTATTTTATTTTTATTTATTCATGAGTCTAACAGCCTCAGGGTAGAAGCTGTTCCTCAGTCTAGTGGTTCTACACTTGATGCTCCTCAACCTCCGTCCTGAGGGGAGTGGGGCAAAGAGTGAGTGTGCTGGATGAGTGAGGTCTTTCATGATGCAGGTGGCTCTTTTCCTGCATCTGGAGGTATAAATGTCTGTGATTGTGGGGAGACTGACTCCAACAGACTTCTGTGCAGCCTTCACCACTCTCTGCAGAGCTTTCCTCTCTTCAACTGTGCAGCCTCCATGCCACACGTTGATGCTGGAGCACAGGATGCTCTCCACTGCACACCTGTAGAAGGAGGTGAGGACTGGGCTGCTCAGACCAGCTCGTCTCAGCCGTCTGAGGAAGTAGAGTCTCTGATGACCTTTCTTGATCAGGCTGGTGGTGTTGTTGCTCCAGCTGAGGTTATCATTCATGTGTACACCCAAGTATTTGTAGCTGGAGACCACTTCCACTGCAGACCCACCTATTTTCAGTGGGGCATGGGTGTGTTTGTTCCTTCTGAAGTCCACAATCATCTCCTTTGTCTTCTTCACATTCATGTGAAGATTATTCTCTTTGCACCAGCTCTCCAGGTGTTCCACCTCCTGTCTGTAGCTGGACTCATCATTGTTTGTGATGCATCCCACCACCGCTGTATCATCTGCAAACTTAACAATATGACAGCCTGGAAGTGTGGCTGTACAATCATATGTGAGCAGAGTGAACAGAAGGGGGCTCAGCACACATCCCTGAGGAGAGCCAGTGCTGAGGTTTATGGGGGGGTATGGAGTGTGCGTCGGGATTATGAATGGAGCGTGTTGTTGTTGTTTGTCTTTCTGTGACTGAGGGTGAGGATGAGGGTGGGTCTGAATGAGTGTGTCTGTGTATGAATGTTTAAGTGTCAGGCTGGGACTTGGACTGCCCCCTCTCTGATACTTCTGAGGCTACCCAGTGTCGCGCTCCTGCCACGTGGCCCCCTGGTGGGTGTTCCTCTGCCTACGGGCGTGCTTGGGGCCCTCACTATCTGGGGCTGGGCGCTTGGGCGTTTGTCAGCTCGGCCTGGTGGCTGCCTGGTGGGGCTCGGGTCCTCTGGTCCTGTCAGGTCTGGACCTGAGGGATGGGCGTCCCCGGTGCCCGAGCCTCGGTGACCGGCCCTGGGGCTACGTCGGTGCAGCGGGCTCCGGCGGGGGCCTGTGTATTGTCGCTGTTGACCCCGGGGGGTCATTGTGTGTGGTCCCTGGTGGGGTTCGTCCGGTTCTTCCACTTGGTCGGATCTGGGGAGTGGACGAGTGGCTCGTCCTGTTCGGGTGGTCCTGGGGACTCTGGGCTCGGGGTCCTTCCTGGGGTCTTGGGCTTTGATCGCCCCTTCGTCTGTCTCGGGCTTTGGGGGGACGGGTCTCTGATGCTTCACAGTCGCTACTGGGTGTTCTGTTGGAGGAGCCTTATTCACTTATGCATGCTTGCAGCCACGCGCAGATGGATGCGGGGATGTGTGGTAGATGTATGTGGATGGGTGTATGAATGAATATAAATATATACTGTATGTATGTATATTGTATGTATATTTTTAGGTATGGGTATGTGTATTTATAGAAATCTATTGCAAGGTCATGAATATTATCAGTCTTTATGCTTGTATGTTTCGTTGTTGTGTTCTGTCATGTGCTTTGCAGGATTGTGGACGGAGGTTTGGTGTGTTTGCCTTGTGCTCTTTCTGTGGACAATTGTTGTTTTGTTGTCTCACTTTCTCTTTTCTTTCTTTCTCTCTATTAAAAAAATACATATTGGAGTGAGAGGATGGCTATAAGGTGTGAAGGGAGGCCATCTATAAATGGAAAAAAAAAAAAAAAGAAGTCTAGTACCCAGTTACAAATAGAGGGGCTTAGTCCAAGTGTAGATAGTTTGTCTATCAGAGTTTGGGGGATCATGGTGTTGAAAGCAGATGTGAAGTCCACAAAGAGCAGACGCACGTATGAGTCTTTCTGATCCAGGTGGGTGAGAGCAGTGTGGACCACGGAAGAAATGGCGTCCTCTGTTGATCGGTTCTCACGGTATGCGTATTGATGAGGGTCCTCATTGATGTTGACGGTTGCCTTGATGTGGGACATGACCAGTTTCTCAAAACATTTAGCGACTATCGGGGTGAGGGCCACCGGTCTATAGTCATTCAGACCAGTCACTGTGGAGCTCTTTGGGACTGGGATGATGGTCGCGGTCTTCAGGCAGGTGGGAACTGACTCCAGTGCAAGTGAGGTGGTGAAGATGTCAGCCAGCACCTCACAGAGCTGGTCCGCACATTCCTTCAGAACTTTCCCTGGGATGTTGTCTGGTCCGGTTGCTTTATGAGGATTAATCTTTCTGAGACTGCATCTCACTTCTGCTACGGAGGTACAGACAAACAATTTATGCTCATTTTAAATACTGAAGAGATTTAAAATAACACTCAAAAAGCATCTTTTATTTGATTTTCAAAAAAAAAATAAAAAAAATGATGGAGCACAGAGCATTTCCACACTAAGCTCTTCACATCCCTGAATTTTAAACATAATTGGTGTACACTGTACACTTTTAGTTAAAAATGGCATTTTTAACGTTTTTCTGTGTACAATTAATGACTCCAGTTTATTTTAAATAAAAAGTTTAAAATAACAAACAAAATTACATTTTTCACTCCAGATAACTGCAGAAAACTCAAATGGTTTTACTGAAACTGAAATACATTCTCTTAGAGCAAAATAAAACAAAATCTGCTAACATTTTAGTGTGAACATTACATTTATTTGAAATCTTTAAGAAGGCGTTTGAGTGAAAGACAGAAAACATTAAGCGTGGTTTAATAGTAATTGTTTTAAAAGATAGGTCTATTAAGTTAATACGGCCACGAAGGCTTAACTTACCATATTTTTCTATTAATATTGACCTCCTCATAATCCTTTACACAAATGCATCTCTCTCTCTCTCTCTCTCTCTCTCTCTCTCTCTCTCTCTCTCAATGCATGCATCTCTCTCTTAATGCATGAATCTCTCTCTCTCTCAATGCATGCA
>JBBPBX010091611.1:0-13900 GCA_038048925.1 Garcialebias charrua
CATTCTTAATAATAATAATGAATTCAATTTATAACGCACTTTTCATTAATGAAAATCTCAAAGTGCTACAAGGTGCAACAGAATTAAATGTCAATAAAACAAGTAATAAAACAAGTAAAATCAATAACAATATCAACTAAGATCAAAAGTAGAATCATGAGGAGGTAGAGTATGCTCGGTTGAAAAGAAAGGTCTTCAAGCCGCTCTTAAAGTCAACCACAGACTGTGGGGCTCTCAGACAGTCAGGAAGAGAGTTCCACAGGCGGGGGGCAGCCACACTGAAAGCCCGGTCTCCCATGGTCCTTAACTTGGTTCTCGGAACGTGAAGGAGATTACTGTTCTGTGACCGCAGTGACCGGGTGGATGAGTATGGAATAAGAATATCCTTCAGATAATCTGGTGAAGCTCCATGTAAGCCACTGGTTCTTAACCTGGGTTCGATCGAACCCCAGGGGTTCGATGAGCCGGTCTCAGGGGTTGTTACGGCTGGCTCAGGCCGAACACATAAACGGGACACAAGACACAAGGAGGCAGAAGGTAAATTAAAAAGCTTTATTGAAAAACTCCCCGACTCCTCCCTCCAGGTGCGGAGTGCACCGTCTTCTGGCACAGGGTCAGGAAAAAAGCAAAGATTAGACAAAGTGCAAATAAATGGTGGACGAGAGTGAGTCAGCCAAAAATAATATAACGTCCCCAGCATCGGCCCAACCCATAAAACAGGGCCGTCGCAGCCTGTCTGGAGACGGACTACCTGACCAAAAGGGAACCCTAGGGGTAAAAGAAAAACGATATAACTGGACTACTGATCTCACTCTGTCATTAGGCCAACAAACAAAAAGCTCCAAACAGCTCCAAACTCCAAAAGGCTCCAAACAGCTCAAAAAGCTCCAAACAGCTCCAAGCTCAAAAATGTTCCTGGTTAAACCAACTTAAACTAACCACACAGGTCAGCATCCCTGATATCAATTATCATTAGCAGGATCCTAATGTCATCAATGCAGCCTTCAGCTACCCAGTGCACTAAGCACAACAAAAGTCAAAAGATGAGCAAACATTCCTAAGTGCATCAAGCACAGTCAAACTCCACAAACAAATGAGCTGACACAAATGCATCTAGCAGTCAAGACCAAACATGAGCTAGCAGTCAAGACCAAACATGAGCTAGTAGTTACTCACCAACAACCTTCTAAACAGAAGATCAGACTTCAAGACGGGGGTGGGCGGAGAACACCCCCACACAGTACCATACAGTACTCAAACAGCTCAGCAAAAGCAACCTCCTCTGAGCTCACAACACACCGCATTCAAGCACAGTCAACTTGAAGTATATATAGGCGTGGCTCTCAGGTGTTCCTGGCTGAACACACACACAAGCCTGATCATAATCAGACTAATCAACCAATAAAGCATGACTGCAGTCAACATACATAAAAACTATAGGTGTCAGCATTGGCAGATTCCTCAGGATATGTAACAGGGGTTCGGCGGAGCCTCTGCCCCGGATGTAAAGACACGCTGCCAGATAGAGTCCCACCCGCCCAAAGCACTCTCTACCCACAAAAGTCAGAAGGAAAATCGCGGTGAATCGCCAATCTGGCAACACCGGTGTGACCGGTGTTGCCAGATAGAGTCCCACCCGCCCAAAGCACTCTCTACCCGCAAAAGTCAGAAGGAAAATCGCGGTGAATCGCCCAATCTGGCAACACTGGTGACGGCTGCAGATCAGTGCTGATGCGGAAATTTAAATGGCTGTCGTGTTGTACGTCGTGTGTTTTTTGACAATATTTTACAAACTATGTTAAATATGTCGAGCAAAAAAAGAAAGTGGTTGGACGAATATGTCCAACATGGATTCACGTGTGTCATGGAACGGGATGGAAGTCAGCGTCCTATCTGCATGATAATGCGAAGTTAAGCAACTCTAGTGTAGTCTTGCACCGGCAAAACTAAAGGAACACTTCATGAAGATGCATAGAGACGGGAAACACAAGAACACAACGCGTGCTGAATTCAAGGTAAAAACGAGCCAGATGCTGATTTTAGCTTTTTAAGCAAATTCCACATTTAATGCTCTTATTTAAAAAAATGTCAGTCTAATTCAGCAAAAATGTGCTCTCTCAACTTCATTCTGGTGATGCTTCTTTCTGCAATTTTAGCTACTTTTCAGCTGAATCTTTTTTTCTAATTTTAGATTTTCTGAGTCCCCGTGACTCAACGAGGCTAGCCTGTATAAATAAAGGTTGAATGAATGAATTTCCACATTTTTGTGCTCATTTCTGCTTCTTTCAGCCTAATTGGGCAAATATATTCTTTTTGCTTTCTTCTGCTAATTTAACTTTATTCTACCTTTTCAGCAACATTTTTTTAGTAAATTGTTTCTGGTTTAATGTAAATTAAATTTTTTTGTGGTAATTTCTGACACTTTCAGTGCACTCCTGTACCATTCTAATGTTCGGTGGTTATCCCGGGGACAGGTGCTGAATCGTGTTTTTGCCATGCGTGTGGAATTAGGCCTGTATTTGCAAGAGCAGCAACATTGTCATGCAGATTGCTTCAAAAATCCATCCATCCAAAAATCATATTTTATAATATAAAATATGATTTTTTTTTTCGAACCCCTCTTTTTTAATATATAAAATTTATATATTAAAAAGAGGGGTTCGGTGAGTGGGCATATGAAACTGGAGGGTTCGGTAGCTCAAAAAAGGTTAAGAACCACTGATGTAAGCATTGATGTGTAATGAGAGCAGTTTTGTACTGAATTCTGTAGGCGACAGGAAGCCAATGAAGGTTATGGAGAATGGGCGTAATATGTTCAAATTTACGAACTCTCAACAAGATCCTTGCTGCACTGTTTTGAATATATTGAAGTTTTTGTAGGTTTTTGGCAGGGATTCCAATAAACAGGGAGTTGCAGTAGTCGAGCCTGGAGGAGACAAAAGCATGGACGAGCTTCTCAGCATCGGAAAAAGTTAGGGATGGGCGAAGTCTGGAGATGTTTGAAGATGGAAGAAGCAAGTTTTAAACAGAAGCTTAATGTGATTCTCAAATGTAAGATTGGAGTCCATTTTTATTCCAAGATTTGTAACAGAGGTGGAGAGGGGGATGTCTTGTCCAGAAAAGGAAAGTGTTGTTATAGGAGATGTTTGTACCTGGTGAGAGGTGCCAATCAGTATGGCCTCAGTCTTGGAGCAGTTTAATTGAAGAAAGTTCTGATTCATCCATGCCCTAATTGCCTCCAGGCAGGCAGAGAGGGCAGTGAGTGAAGATGGAGATGACAAGGTGGAAGATGAGGATGCTCCAGTCCTGATGTAAAGCTGTGTATCGTCGGCATAACAGTGAAAAGAAATGTTGAACTGATTAATAATTTGACCTAAAGGCAGCATGTAAAGGGAAAACAGCAGGGGCCCCAGAACCGACCCCTGAGGGACACCACAGGAGACACAGACTGTCTGGGACGTGGCGTTGCCAAGACTAACACATTCCAGCCTATTGGAGAGGAAAGATTTGAACCAGTCCAGGACGGTGTCACAGAGACCGACCTCCACATGAAGACGGTGGAGGAGGATACTATGGTCCACAGTGTCGAAGGCTGCAGTGAGGTCAAGGAGGACAAGGATGGAGGGAGAGCCAGTGTCAGCAGCCAAGAGGACATCATTGGTAACCCTCAGCAATGCAGTCTCTGTACTGTGAGCTGCCCTGAATCCAGACTGGAACTTCTCATACAGGGAGTGTTGTTGTAGGTGGTCCTGCAGCTGAGCAGCAACAGCTTTTTCCAGCACTTTAGACAGAATCAAGGAATCAAGGAATCAAGGAGTTTTATTAACATTGCATCAATTTCCACCGATTACAACGTAAGTATGTATTGCAGGCATCCAGAGAGAAATGAGTGCAAAAGCTGCAGCAAAACAAAGCATATTACATGTTTTATCAACACACGATATGTTTTATCAACACACGACATGTTTATTCAACACATTGATATACTCTTAGCGCGGCCAGGCCCAATCTGTCTCCAGATGAAGGTCAAAAGCAGGAAAAACAGGCAGAAACACTGGGATTCACAGCATTGATATTAAAAAAAGATGAATCACATTTTGTCTTCAAGACACCGCGTGATTCAGTAAAAACCATATCAGAGCACATTTAGGTACAATAACAAAGGAAATACGGCAGGCAGGGAGATTGTGTCCATGATTAATTTCAGACAAACACAAAGTTCAGCAGGTGTGCAGCTGGGTGTTATCCGAAGCCTCACAGAAATCTCTGGGGAGGGGGAGGGGGGGGGNGAAATGAGTGCAAAAGCTGCAGCAAAACAAAGCATATTACATGTTTTATCAACACACGATATGTTTTATCAACACACGACATGTTTATTCAACACATTGATATACTCTTAGCGCGGCCAGGCCCAATCTGTCTCCAGATGAAGGTCAAAAGCAGGAAAAACAGGCAGAAACACTGGGATTCACAGCATTGATATTAAAAAAAGATGAATCACATTTTGTCTTCAAGACACCGCGTGATTCAGTAAAAACCATATCAGAGCACATTTAGGTACAATAACAAAGGAAATACGGCAGGCAAGGGAGATTGTGTCCATGATTAATTTCAGACAAACACAAAGTTCAGCAGGTGTGCAGCTGGGTGTTATCCGAAGCCTCACAGAAATCTCTGGGGAGGGGGAGGGGGGGGGCTCTTCAACTCCTCACTCTAGGAGAATGGATTCCCACAGCCCGCTTGTCAAGGACATGTGCAGAAGCCAGATAATGTTTCGTTTGTTATCCAAATAGACCACAGTGTTCTTTTCCACTGCCGCCTCCAAGTCTGTGGGTGCTGTTTCATGGCCGAAAGAAATCCAAATATGTGGTTCTGCTCTGCCCCGCTTTCATGAGCTTCCACCTGTCCCTTGATCGATCCTGGGTGGCTGCAAACAAGTCCCAAAACGGACAGCAGGTGCACGGTGGTCCACCACTGCACCAATCGTGCGATTGAGCTCATACAGCAGCTGGGATGAGGAGCCCACGACCCGGTTCAGAGAATTTTGCTGATCAGGCAGTCCCGACAGCGCTCTGATAGCCGCCGAAGCCTCCCTCAGCTTCCGATAACAAACAACTCCGGTTACGCCAAAAAACAGAGCAGTTGCTACCAATAATCCAATAATCCACAAATCCTCCACGTCTTCGACACTCAGAACGGACAGACACATGGGCTGCCACTGACCCCACGAGTCCAGCACGTATCCAGCCGCGTGTGTGTCGGAGGGACAGACAGCTTCTCCTGACACGGTCCGCTTCGTGGAAAAAATCTTATCCATTGAAGAAACAGCCCAATTGATTAATTCCATATTGGTTCGAGTGAGCGCTGAAGGGTCGCAGACGAGACGAAAAGCAAGCAGGGAGTAGGAAAAACTTAGGGAGGGAAGAGCAGAAAGATATGCGACCTGCCTTGCCGAGTGCCGGAAGAAGACAAGACAAGACAGAAAAGGGAGGTGTGAAATTGGGCGGTAATTAGAAAAAATGTCGGGATCCAAATTAGATTTTTTCAGAAGAGGCCTAATGATGGCAGTTTTTAGAGGCAGTGGAACATGACCAGATTGTAGAGACTGATTTATTATTTGAGTGATTAGTGGGCCTATTGCAGAGTGATTGGTTTTTATGAGAGACGAGGGGAAAGGATCCAGGGCGCAGGATGAAGGCTTCATTTTCTTGATGATGGCCTCCACCTCACTCTGAACAACTTCGTCAAAGCTGTTTAGGGTCCCAGAATGCAGACGGGTAGGTGGCACACTGAGAACAGGGAGGTTGTGGAGCTGAGATCTGATAGTTTCAACTTTGGTTTTAAAAGATGAAAGAAACAGGTCGCATTTTTGAGCAGAGTCCTCAAGAGTTTGTTTAATGGGATTAAGCAGACGAGTTATTGTGGAGAAGAGCTGTTTAGAGTTTCCAGGGCAGGTGCTGATGATGTTAGAATAATATTTGGAGCGTGCTTCTTTAAGAGAATAGGCGTACGCTTTCTGATGTTCTTTGTATGCCAGCTTATGCACAGAGAGACCAGATGATTTTACACGTCTCTCAATAGCACGGCCAGTTGCCTTCATCTTGCGCAGCTCATCAGTGTACCAAGGGGCTGAACGCGAGAAAGACACCAGTCTTGTCTTCAAGGGAGCATGTAGGTCCAGGAGCTCCCGAAGAGATTGGTTGTAGTAATCCACAGAGTCATCTGCAGAAGGATGAATGACAGCGGTCAGGGTGTGAAGATCAGCAGACAGAACATCAGGGGAAATGTTTTTAAGGTCACGGAACTGGATAGGTCGTTTTGGGTTTGAAGCAGACGAAGAAGAAGGCACTTCCAGGGAGATGACCCTATGGTCTGAGACACCCAGGTCATATACAGATAAGTTATTGATGAGTACAGTGTCTGTAATCACCAAATCCAGAGTATGCCCCCTGCTGTGCGTAGGGGCGTCAACATGTTGAGTGAGATTAAGAGAGTCCAAAAGAGACTTAAAATCTGTTGCCAGAGGTGAAGAAGAATTGTCCACGTGGATATTTAAGTCGCCAAGAAAAATAGTCTTCACAGGGGAGGTGCAGAAAAAAGTGAGGAGGTCATGCATCTCTGAGTTAAATGAAACATGCGGTTTGGGAGGTCTATAAATTAATATAACATTCATCAGGAGTGGAGCTTTGAAGCTGAAAGCCAGACATTCAAAAGAAGAAAAGTCCTGAGAAGACAGATGAGACAATTTTAAATTACTGCAATAAATTACCGCCAGATCACCACCGCGGCAAGTGCTGTGGGCTCTCTGCAGATAGCTGTAACCAGAAGGACAAGCTTCGTTCAGAGAACTGAACACATCCGGTGGATGCCACGTTTCTGTAAGACACATGAGGTCCAAGTTCTTCTCCAGAATGTGATCATGAATTAAACATGATTTGTTGGATAGTGACTGCACATTGAAAAGTTCTAATTTAATACCAATATACCCGCTGTCCCTCCTCTGGACGTGTCCAAACCATCTCAGTCTGGCCTCCCTAACTTTATCTCCCAGTTGTTCAACATGTGCTGTACCTCTGATGATCTCATTCCTGATCTTATCCATCCTTGTCACTCCTAAGGAGAACCTCAGCATCTTCATTTCTGCTACTTCCAGTTCTTTCTCCTGTCTTTTTGTCAATGACACTGTCTCCAGACCATACAACATAGCTGGTCTCACCACTGTCTTGTAAACTTTTCCTTTGACCTTTGCTGACACCTTTTTGTCACAAATCACTCCTGAAACTTTTCTCCATCCGCTCCATCCTGCCTGGACTCTCTTTTTCACCTCTTTACCACATTCCCCATTTTCCTGGACAGTGGACCCCAAGTACTTGAAGTCCTGCACCTTTGTGACCTCTGCTCCTTGTAGCCTCACTGTTCCACTGGCCTCCCTCTCATTCACACACATGTACTCTGTCTTACTACGGCTGACTTTCATTCCTCTTCTTTCAAGAGCATACCTCCATCTCTCCAAGTTCTCTTCCACTTGTTCCCTGTTCTCACCACAGATCACAATGTCATCTGCAAACATCATAGTCCATGGGGATTCCTGCCTGACCTCATCTGTTAGTCGGTCCATCACCAGAGCAAACAAGAAGGGGCTCAGAGCCGATCCTTGATGCAATCCCACCTCCACCTTGAAGCTATCTGTCACTCCTACAGCACATCTCACCACTGTCCTGCTGTCCTCATACATGTCCTGTACCAGTCTAACATACTTTTCTGCCACTCCAGATTTCCTCATGCAATACCACACCTCCTCTCTTGGCACCCTGTCATATGCTTTTTCTAAATCCACAAACACACAATGGAGTTCTTTCTGACCCTCTCTGTACTTCTCTATCAACATCCTCAAAGCAAAGATGGCATCTGTGGTGCTCTTTCTTGGCATGAAACCATACTGCTGCTCACAGATAGTCACCTCTTGTCTAAGTCTTGCTTCCACAACTCTCTCCCAGATCTTCATTGTGTGGCTCATCAACTTAATTCCCCTGTAGTTGCTACAACTCTGTACATCACCCTTGTTCTTAAAAATGGGAACCAGCACACTTCTTCTCCATTCTTCAGGCATTTTCTCACCCTCAAATATTCCATTAAATATTTGAGTCAAAAACCTCACTGCCATCTCTCCAAGACATTTCCAAACCTCCACTGGTATGTCATCCCCTGGTATGTCATACTGCCTTCCCCTTCTTCATTATTTTCAAAGCTTTCACCCTCACTAATCTTTCCCACTTCCTTGTCCTACAGTTTCTATGACCTCCACTCTTCTTTCTCTGTGCGGTCTATTGATGTGCCTAAACATCCATGACTGAATACATAGTTCCCATGTGACGTCACATCTGTGGAATTTCCGAGTGGACCCTCCCACAGGGAGGCAGAGAGCAGTAAGTGCGCAGTCTAATGGATGTCCATTTTTCACCTTGTTTTTTTTGTTAATTTCTAATTAATTGCAATGGTTACTTTGTGTAGGGTCAGTGGGTGTTCCAGTCGGGTAGACGTTTGGGCAACGCGCAGGTTTCACTTAATCAAAAAAAAAGTAAACGTGAAGGATTTATCTCATCGGAGAAGCTCACTCACAGCAGCTGACTTCGGATCTGCTCTGGAAGACGTCGTGCTTTTGGCCGGTAAACAAAATATTCTACATAAATCATTTTGTGAAACAATGTCAGAACAATGTTAGAGTACAACTGTCTGTGTGTTAGAGCTGTTTTTTTTTCTTTTCATTATTTAGCAACACCGTCTTGTGCTGTGGTTAGCTTAGCATCTCGCTAACGCGACAACGGCCTCCTCACGGTCTCGCCGGTCCTCCGGGACCGGCGGGGAGACCGCCCCAGTGGGGGAAGGAGGACGGGAGCCAAGTCATGCGGGCGACGCGTCGGTCCCATGGGACGTGCCCCTGCGGCCGCGACGGATCCACGCCGTCCGACCTGAGCTCCCGCGACGGACCCTCCGCTAACGCGACATGCTAACTTCCAACACGGTAACACTCAAAGTGCTGGTCCTGTAGTAATTAAATAATTAATGATATCAGAGTAACTACTTTGTGACAACTTATCAGCTTCGTCTGCCATGATTTCTTTCTCCAACTCATTTAACTCTAACCACTGCCAGCCTTGGTGAAGCTAGTAATGTATTTAGCTGTGGTAGCTCGAGTGTGTTTGTCCGCCATTTCTGCCTTTACGAGTGGCGAAAAACCCGGTATTGCGAAGCCACTGTGTGGGAACTATGTATATGAATGTAAAAGCTGCAAGATGAAGCCTTGAATCTTTGTTTCAATCTGTTTAAAAACTCTGGACTTAAAATGAACAGGAACTGTGGATATACAGAAATGTATACAGTGTACGTACATGTACATACATGTACGTGTATGTACATGTACATACATGTACATACATGTACGTGTACATACATGTACATACATGTACGTGTATGTACATGTACATACATGTACGTACATGTACGTGTACGTACATGTACATACATGTACGTGTATGTACATGTACATACATGTACGTACATGTACGTGTACGTACATGTACATACATGTACGTGTATGTACATGTACATACATGTACATACATGTACATACATGTACGTGTACGTACATGTACATACATGTACGTGTACATACCAGTAGGGCTGGGCGATATGAGGAAAATATTATATCGCGATATTTTTTTGGCTATATCACGATACACGATATATATCGCGATATCTCCAAAATCAATGAAAAAATGATTCAAAATTGATTAAAAAATGTCAACACTAAATTTGAACAAACTTAAATATTTTATTTTAACCATCAATTGCACACATAAATAAAAAGTACTTCAAGCAAAAAGGAAGAATAAATAATTTAAACTTAAAAAGGTGCTCTTGTGCTTTTAACATTAAAAAAATATTAAATCAAAACATTTAAGGCCTTTAAAATACAAAAACAAAAGTGTAAACAGTGGCCATAAAATTTACTGACCCAGAACAGTCACAGGTAACAACTCTAAACTATTTGCATGTGCTGGTAATTTTTAACAACAAACCACAAAATGTGTGCACAAGTTTCAAACTGTGCCAAGTTCAGGCAATGTCTGCAAAACCTCTGAACAAGAACAGATTTATCACAGGTATTGTGTACTGCAGTAAATGTGAGCCTCTGTGTACTGTATCCGGTTTTATTGTGAAAGGGTCAGGGGGTTGTTTCCGGATTCACGAAGACGTTCTCTAAGTTGTTCTACAAAGTGTCGCATTGAATCCTTGTGTAAAAACACGACAGCCTCCACTCAGAAACGTGAACCGAGAGGTGGAGACATTATTAAATCAGCTGTATCGCTAAAGACACGGTTAGTCTCAGCTGTGGAAGAAGACGGCTAACGCGTTAGCCATCTTGTTAGCCGCTAAGGACCGTGTCTTTAGCGATAATGATAAAATGCTGATTTAATAATGTCTCCACCTCTCTCTGCGGTGCACGCATGACTAAATGAGCTCAGACCCGTGGTTTGTTTTAATGAAGCAGCAGCTGGAAAAACACTTGGTTCTGCTGTTTCATCATGCTCCACTCCGCTGTTTAAATGGTGAAAAAGATTCGTAGTTCGGACCTTTCTTCGGGACTATTTTCAGCATCGTCTACAAAAACATTTTTTATGCCCTCATCTGACAATTTAATCCAAACTAGCTCAGAAAGAACATTGTTTTTCCCCCTCAGCAGCGTGCAGCGCTCTGCCGTGTTTACATGTTGTGCTGAGTCTCTGAAGCTCCTGCAGCCTGCAGGAAGGAGGGGGGCGAGTGGGCGCCCGCGCGACAGCAGGAGGATCCTCGATATACACGATAAAGCCCTTTTAACCATCGTACATTTAAAATATCGCGATATATCGAGTATATTCGATATATCGCCCACCCCTACATACCAGTACGTGTACATACATGTACGTGTACATACATGTACGTGTACATACTAGTACGTGTACATACATGTACATACCGGTACGTGTACATACGTGTACATGCGTGTACGTGTACGTACGTGTACATGCGTGTACGTGTACGTACGTGTACATGCGTGTACGTGTACATACGTGTACGTGTATGTATGTGTACGTACGTGTACATGTATGTACGTGTACGTACGTGTACATACGTGTACGTGTACGTACGTGTACATACGTGTACATACGTGTACGTGTACGTACGTGTACATACGTGTACGTGTACGTACGTGTACATACGTGTACATACCGGTACGTGTACATACGTGTACATACATGTACGTGTATGTACGTGTACATACATGTACGTGTATGTACGTGTACATACATGTACGTGTATGTACATGTACATACATGTACATACATGTACGTGTATGTACATGTACATACATGTACATACATGTACGTGTACGTACATGTACATACATGTACATACATGTACGTGTATGTACATGTACATACATGTACATACATGTACGTGTACGTACATGTACATACATGTACGTGTACGTACATGTACATACATGTACATACATGTACGTGTACGTACATGTACATACATGTACATACATGTACGTGTACGTACATGTACATACATGTACATACATGTACGTGTACGTACATGTACATACATGTACATACATGTACGTGTACGTACATGTACATACATGTACATACATGTACGTGTACGTACATGTACATACATGTACGTGTACATACATGTACGTGTACGTGTACATACATGTACGTGTACATACATGTACGTGTACATACATGTACATACTACATGCATGTACATACAGGTACATACTACATGCATGTACATACAGTACATACATGCATGTACATACCAGTACATACATGCATGTACATACAGGTACATGCATGCATGTACATACCAGTACATACATACATGTACATACCAGTACATACATACATGCAACGTAATTACTACACACATACATACATACTACATGCATACATACACACATACATACCACATACGTACATACATACCTACAACATACTCCATAAATACTACACACATAATACATACATACTACATACATATAAATACATATATACATACAAATACATATACATACAAATACATATACATACAAATACATATATATATATATATATATATATATATATATATATATATATATATATATATATATATATATATATATATATATACAATAATATATATATATATATATATATATATATATATATATATATATATATATACACATATATATATACATATATATATATACATACATTTACATACGTATGTATGTATGTAGTATGTATGTAGATGGCCTCGTTCATAGGAACGATGGTTTTAGAGAGGAGTAAAGGAGGCCATCTTTGTGAAAAGAAACCGTCCATCATTAAAAAGGGGTTGAGGCCTCCTGGTTCAACTGTCCCCCTCCTACAATGCTGTTATTGCTAGTATCACTCAGCCCTCTGTGAATAGCAAACAACCATCAGGGTACTAACGATCCATCGTTAGGCTGATGGTCCTCCTTGATCATGGGAGCAGCTGGTTTTGTTTGTCATCAGAAAACTGGTTGATCCACTGAGAGGGTGCTATTTATAAGACTAAGCTGAATACAGCAGCTCAGACTGAGGAAGTCTTTCAGACGAAAGACGAAACATTTCTACTTTTTTGTTTTGTTTTGTTTTTTGAATGTCCAGAGGACCAGACTTAGCTTTTTTAAATATGTATTTTACTTTACTGAAACTTCAAAATAATTATAATGGTCGTCTTTTCTTTTAACAGGTGTTTTTTTTCGGATAAATCCAGAAAAGGGAACCAAAGTGGAGAACAAACACTCAAAGCGTCGTCTCAACCTGAACCCCCGAGTCCTCACCCTGATACAGGAACTCACCGATCACGAGTGGTGTGACACCTAAATAAGGACTCTCTCTGTGGACTCTAACTTGTTCAATGAAGAGGTACTGCAAGTTTTTGCTTTTTGGACTATTAGCAGGAAAAAAATATTTGAAGTTTCTGCTCTGTGGACTGTTCATTGAAGAAGCACTGCAAGTTTTTGTTTTGTGGACTTTTAGCAGGAAAAAAATATTTGAAGTTTCTGCTCTGTGGACTGTTCATTGAAGAAGCACTGCAAGTTTTTGTTTTGTGGACTTTTAGCAGGAAAAAAATATTTGAAGTTTCTGCTCTGTGGACTGTTCATTGAAGAAGCACTGCAAGTTTTTGCTTTTTGGACTATTAGCAGGAAAAAAATATTTGACGTTTCTGCTCTGTGGACTGTTCATTGAAGAAGCACTGCAAGTTTTTGTTTTGTGGACTTTTAGCAGGAAAAAAATATTTGAAGTTTCTGCTCTGTGGACTGTTCATTGAAAAACCGCAAGTTTTTGGACTGTTCTGTTGGAGAAAAGGTACCGGTACTACAAGTTGTTGCTTTGTGGACGGTTGACGTATTGCACATTTTTGCCTAAACTTCCACATTTCCACATTTTTTGTTTAAAGTACTGTATTAAGACAACTGCTAAAAATGTAAACATTTACATTTAATTTATTTTAAGCTTTTTGCCTGGCATTTGGTACATTTTGTTAATTGAAAACTGTCTTGACTAAAAGAGGCTAATCTTCAGTTTTTGATTGTGGATTAAGTCAGAGTTGCTGAATTGTTTAAAAATGGTGACAATAAATTTTTCGAAAGTGATATGTACCTCTCATTCCATGATGTTACATTTTGCATGTTTTGTAATGACAGTAGTAGTACTGGTAGTCAGTTAGCGGGTTTAAAAAGTAACTTACCATTTAATTTGATTATTATTAGCGATGAACAAAATACACAAAATATCCTTTATTTTACATACAAAATTTTACTGTGGTTTTA
>JBBPBX010091612.1:0-13900 GCA_038048925.1 Garcialebias charrua
TGGAGGAACTGATCCTCATCCCGGCCGCATCACATTCAGCTGCAAACCGCTCCAGCGAAAGCTGTAGATCACGAGCTGATGAAGCCAATAGGACCACATCATCTGCAAAAAACAGAGAAGCGATTCTAAGGCCACCAAAACGGATCCTCTCAACACCTTGGCTGCGCCTAGAAATTCTGTCCATAAAAGTTATAAACAGAATCGGTGACAAAGGGCAACCTTGGCGGAGTCCAACTCTCACCGGAAACGAGCCTGACTTACTGCCAGCGATGCGGACCAAGCTCTGACACCGGTCGTACAGGGACCTAACAGCCCATATCAAAGGGCCTGGTACCCCATACTCCCGGAGTACCCGCCACAGAACCCCCCGAGGGACGCGGTCGAATGCCTTTTCCAAGTCTACAAAGCACATGTAAACTGGTTGGGCAAACTCCCACGCACCCTCCAGGACCCTGTTGAGGGTGTAGAGCTGGTCTAGTGTTCCACGACCAGGACGAAAACCACACTGCTCCTCCTGAATCCGAGGTTCGACTATCCGACGGACCCTCCTCTCCAGAACCCCTGAATAGACCTTACCAGGGAGGCTTAAGAGTGTGATCCCTCTATAGTTGGAACACACCCTACGGTCCCCCTTTTTGAATAGGGGAACCACCACCCCAGTCTGCCAATCCAAGGGAACTGCCCCCGATGTCCACGCGATATTGCAGAGTCGCGTAAGCCAACACAACCCCACAACATCCAGAGCCCTAAGGAACTCAGGACGAATCTCATCCACCCCCGGAGCCTTGCCACCGCGGAGCTTTTTAACCACCTCGGCGACCTCAGCACCAGAGATTGGAGAGCCCGACCCAAAGTCCCCAGGCTCCGCTTCCTCAGTGGAAGACGTGCCAGTAGGATTGAGGAGGTCTTCGAAGTATTCCGCCCACCGACTCACAACATCCCGAGTTGAGGTCAACAGCACGCCATCCCCACCATAAATGGTGTTGGTCGCGTACCGCTTTCCCCCCCTGAGACGCCGGATGGTGGACCAGAATCGCCTCGAAGCCGTACGGAAGTCATTCTCCATGGCCTCTCCGAACTCCTCCCACGCCCGAGTTTTTGCCTCAGCAACCACCCGAGCCGCATGCCGCTTGGACTGCCGGTACCTATCTGCTGCTTCCGGGGTCCCACAGGCCAAAAAGGCCCAATAGGACTCCTTCTTCAGCTTGACAGCATCCCTCACCGCCGGTGTCCACCACCGGGTTCGAGGGTTGCCACCACGACAGGCACCAACAACCTTGCGGCCACAACTCCGATAAGCTGCCTCGACAATAGAGGCGCGAAACATGGCCCACTCGGGCTCAATGTCCCCCGCCTCCCTCGGAACGTGTTCAAAGCTCTCCCGGAGGTGGGAGTTAAAGCTCCGTCTTACGGGAGACTCTGCCAGACGTTCCCAGCAGACCCTCACAATACGTTTGGGTCTGCCAGGTCTGACCGGCATCCTCCCCCACCATCGGAGCCAACTCACCACCAGGTAGTGGTCAGTTGACAGCTCCGCCCCTCTCTTCACCCGAGTGTCCAGGACATGCGGCCGCAGATCAGATGAGACGACAACAAAGTCGATCATTGAACTACGACCTAGGGTGTCCTGGTGCCAAGAGCACATATGGACACCCTTATGCCTGAACATGGTGTTCGTTATGGACAATCCATGACGAGCACAGAAGTCCAACAACAGAACACCACTCGGGTTCAGATCAGGGGGGCCGTTCCTCCCAACCACACCCCTCCAGGTCTCACTGTCATTGCCCACGTGAGCGTTGAAGTCCCCCAGCAGAACAAGGGAGTCCCCAGGAGGCGCACCCTCCAATACCCCCTCCAAGGACTCCAAAAAGGGTGGGTAATCTGCGCTGCCGTTTGGCGCATAGGCACAAACAACAGTCAGAGCCCGTCCCCCCACACGTAGGCGAAGGGAGGCTACCCTCTCGTTCACCGGGGTGAACCCCAACGTACAGGCATCAAGATGGGGTTATAAATAATAGTGTAAATAATGATTTTAAAAAATTGTTACAAACTTTAACTAGTAAAAGGTATAAACTGGTTGTACAACAGAAATAACCAGAGCACTGGTTTGAGAATTACTCACATAACATTTCTTTAAAAACTAACAACAGAGTAATTTTAAAATCGGTCTTTAAAAAAACGTAGTTTTGTCAAGTGAAGAGTTATCCATACCATTCTGTATGCTAACCCTATGTATTCTATAATCACATCAAGGTATTCACAACTGTTTATCACAAATGTTTATGCAATCATGTGTTATTGGTCTCACAGCAGTGTTTTATTAAACTTACCTAATCAGTATTTCACATAAGTAGTACATAATTTGTATTAAACTCACCTGATCACTACGTATAGAGAATCAGCAACAAAGCAGCCCAACAGTGATTTTTGTGCCTTCCAGCCTGCAGCTGGCAGTCAGCACACACACACACACACACACACACACACACACACACACACATTCTTAGGGGGAAGGGCAGGACACAACTCAAACTAAATACTGTATACAGTAATGCTGACTACTTATAAAACACACACATTAGTAGATCACTAAGTGACCAATTAGTGTAACTGGACATTAAATTACATTAAAGATCATACACTACACACATAGATTAGAGCTGTTCTGATACTTTCTGAGCAAACATGCAGAACAAAAGGGCTGACTTTCAGTAGACTTCTGCACCAGCCATATATCTCCAAGGTCGTATAACTGACAAACCAGAGATGCACCAGGTCTCTTATCAATGCCCTAAGCCAATCAGAGGCCAGGAGAGGCACAAACTGCATCGTGATAATCCCCAAACTACACAGATTTGAGCAGCATTCTTTGAGAACCTCGCCGCGGAAAGGTCTGTGTTTATGCTCACCAATTCTTTGTGCACAGAGAATTGGTGAGCATAAACACGTGTGCGCAACATGCTGCAACAACCTTCATCTCTTTAAAATGTAACAAGATAAACACCAAAAAATATTTATTTATTTATTTGTATTCAAACTCGTTGAATTCTTCATCCTCTGCGTCACTGAAGAGTTCTGTCAACTCCTGAGCAGGTAACAGGGGCAGCGCTCAGAGCAGCTGCGTCCTCCTGGCTCCACGTCAGCTCCATCAAACATCCTGCCTTCCTGAACCCAGACAGATGGATTCTTTACTGACTGAGGTCCAAGCTTTATCCTTCCATCCATCGGGGAAACTAAACAGCCACTGGCTAAAAGGATGGACCAGCACAGAAGATCAACATCATCAGGCCAGGACTCTACAGTCTACACTCATCTCCAGGCCAGTGGTCACTTTTTCAAGAGGAACTTATCCCAAAATTAACTTTTTTATCTGATAAACTCCTTAGAATGTGTGTAAAATGTTGTACAGTATATCACTATGTCTGTGTTAATTTTCATGTTTTGTGCGTATATGTTCAAATCGGCAATATTTGGTCTAAAAACGTGCTTACACTAATCCTATGGGTTGAACTGTGGTATTGCAGCCTAATTTTCTTATTGGTCAACAACTCTCACTGTGACGTGTCTTCTCACTCTGTCGTCACATGCTCTGCTGGGTTAGTATAAAAGGTTCAAGCAGAGCCACTCCCCTGCAGAGATTGGGAGTTGGATTAGCGATAGCAACGTAGCATTAGCATTGTGAGTGTGATGTTTCACTACACGTTTAATAAACATACTGTTTTGGAGCTGACGTCGCTTTATTGCTTAAACCGCACGATACACTTCCTCATACAGCACAACCCTTCATTGCTCCGTTCTTTGCACTTTTCCTTTCTGTCAATTACCGCGCGCTTGCCACACACACTCTCGCGGTGCGTTCACTGACAGTCTGTAACATAAATGCACAAGCACCGCTGATCAATAGAGCTTGGGCACTGACGTCACGACGAATGCGACGCCGCCATGTTTTAGGACACCCTTGACCAAAACAAACATGGCGTAAAACACCACACGAAGGACAAACATGGACCGCGAGAAACAGAAGATAAAGTTTCTTTACCGCGACAAACTTAACAAAGAAGCGAAGCAGCGCTATCTTGTTAAAATTGATTCAGTTGGGCTAGATCCAGATGAGCACAGGCAGTGGACCGGTGATTTCAACGAGCTACCGCAGCTCCCGACATGAGCTACCTTGTGTGCTGCGTGAGTGCCTACACATGTGAGCAGTTCAGGAATTATAAATCTCTGGAAAGTCATCTTCAGTTCACAAATGGATGGGTGCAGGACCTGCAGATTTCTCAAGTCAACGACCAAAAAACTGTTGTTCTCACGAAGGTAGGTGAACACACAGGGACGTTGACATGTCGCAGCTGCTGACATTTTCTTCTCAAACTGCTGTGACAGTTTTTAATTTTTGTCGATGCGTTTTGAGACAATTTTTAGAAAAACGGATCAAAGTAAATCACCCGAGTTTTTCTAGTGACCCCTTAAAAAGATAAGCTGCCATGAAGAACATTATTTTATCTGCCCTTGTTCCAAAATTGATAATGATTTTGTTGAGGAGGTTTGTTTACAAAACAGATGTCCACAAAGTTTTTAAATTGTTCTAATGGGTTCTAACCCACCCATCTGCACATCCATCCACACATTCATCCATCCATCCACACATTCATCCATCCATCCACACATTATCCATCCATCCACACATCCATCCATCCACACATTCATCCATCCATCCACACATTCATCCATCCATCCACACATTCATCCATCCATCCACACATTCATCCATCCACACATTCATCCATCCATCCACACATTCATCCATCCATCCACACATTCATCCATCCATCTCCAGATGGATGGATGGACGTAATATTAATTTATACCTTTTCTGCTACTTTAGAATAGGCTATTATTAAGTTTTATTAGGTGTTTAGAATATACTGTATTTGCAACCTATGGAAAAAGTAGTGATGTGAAGGTAATGTATTTTACAATTTTATGTTGATTATTGTAGCATAAATTTTCTATTTTTTCCCCCTAGGTTCTGCACTCTCAGCGCCTGAATGAAGCACCACTCCAACCATGGGTGATTCTAAGTTCCACGGGCCAAGTAGACTGTGCACACTGCACATGCATGGCTGGCATTGCAGAGTCTTGTACACAATGTTGGTGCACTGCTGTTCAAGATTGAAGCTGCTGTGCGGATACGGGGGACTGAAACAGTCACAGATGCACCAGCATATTGGATGATGCCTAGTAACGTCAACAAGGTTCAAGCAGAGGTGTGTTACAACATTGACTTTTCCACAGGTGCGGCAAAGATAAACGCCCTTGACAAATGCATACAAGGAGATAAAACCAAGGAGGGCATACGTACTCGTGCCAGTGATAAAATCTATGTCTGCATACATGCACACTTTCAGACCTGTCACTCTTACTAGAAATTTTACACAAACATAGCAAGGCTGTTTGTCTGTCTGGGATGGAGGACTATTACAAACTATATGCAGACCCCAGACGTTGAAGAATGAGGAAGTGGCAGCTAAGCACCGCTTTCTGACTTTATGCAGGTTTTTTATGCAATCATTAAAATTTATTCTTTCTGTATGTGTTGTGTGTGTTATGTTTAATTTTGTGGACCACAAGTCTGTTGAATAAAGTTGATGATGATGAATAAGCAAAGGTACTATTGCTAATTTGTTTTTTATTCTGGCTCAGTGGTTCGGGATCCAGAAGTTATTCTCAAAATGTTTGTTTGATATTTCAGTGGTCCTAGTTCTCATTAGTTGCAAAGCATGTTTACATTTTATCAAACTCACTTTGTTGAGCATATATCAGATAAAATTACACCTTTAACATGTAATTTTAGCACATTGTTAATGTGAAATATATCTGCAAGAATCTAAAAAAGCTAAGTCTGGTCCTCTGGACATTCAAAAGTTGAATGTCCAGAGGACCAGACAACTTAGCTTTTTTGAGCATGCATCAGGGTATATCTGCAAGAAGTTTTCATTTTCTGTGTTTATTGTATTTGAACTGTATTTATTCTTGTTAACACTGCAAATGTTACACATTTTACCCATGGGTAGCATGAAAAAAGTTTGGACTGGAAAATCCATCCTGGCCACAGCTAAACAGATGGAAATCCCTCATGGTGACGGATAATCTTAAGCTCGGTTGACCTGTTGTGTTACTGTAACTTAGACATGTTCAACATTATTTCACTAGAGACTACAAACTGAATCTGCAATCATTTATTTACAGCATGCAGCATCGAAGTAACACTTGTGCAAAAGTAGATACATTTTCATGTTCAGTTCATCAGTTAATGTTCTGACAGATAATAATTCATACTTTCAAAACAACACTGGGGCACATATTGGTCAAAGCACAGCATACAGCCACAATTTTGTCCAGTAAAATTATGGCCTCAACTTCACATGGGAGCAACATGCTAACAGGTATGTTACCACTATGGTGTATTTGGTGCGAACACAAACAATAACCCTCTCCACATGGACCCTAAGGTAAAACTTAATAAGTTACCTTTAAAGGCACGCTGGCCCATTTGCAGAGGAGGGTTGGGGACAAATTCACACAGCACCACGATTGAAATTGCACAGTTTGTTTAATTAAATAATGCTAAGTTTAAAATATTCACAATTTTAAAAGGCAGCAATAGCTCCAGTCAAGCAGCTACACCTGGAGGAGCAGTTTCATCCATCTCTGATGTCTGGCTACGCAGATCTGGTGGTGTGGCAGGTGCAGTGTTGACCCCTGAGGTTGATTGGTGTCTCTTGGTCCGACGGGCAAATCGGGCAGTGTCCATTGTTTTGACTTTGGTGTGCCCGAGATGTAAAGAGTGTACCCAGTCAGGATCACAATCTAGGAATTCATACGCTGGCTTGCCTAAGAAGAGATAAAAGAACTTGATTAGATGAGCTAGATGTTTGTGAACGATCCTGTGTTACATAGGAGCAGTTAATAAGTTTAATATTATTTAATTAAACCTTACCTGTGTGGAAATGCTTCGAACACAAACATGTGTCTGGAAATACTCCTGAAAGTGATGTTTGTTCGTTTAACAGGACAGGAGACACCCATGTCACCATGTCTCTGTTAGCTCAGCAACCTGTGTTCCTCTGTGTTGTTTCCATGTCGGAAAGCTGAAAAAACGGACTCCATTTGCATTACGGCTCCCCCTGCAATCGTGAGAACGATTGTGACAGTTCACAACACAACAAGCATTCACCATTTCAGCGTATTTCACCTAGGATAACACACTACAACTAACGCAAACCCCGGTCACGTCAGACTCCGTGTCCTAAAGTCCCAGGATGCTTTGCGCGATCCCGGTCCGCTGACGTCACGATTCCAAGCTCTATATCGTTTTCAGGTTAGCAGTATATTTATTAGCCCAGGCTCAGGGCCGCTGTGCTCCAAGTCCTCCACCTCACTAATGTAACTCTCCATGTTGCATAAATTATGCTAATGCTAGCTGCATGTCACAGTCTCTCGTCCTGGCCCCACCTCCTCCCCTCCTTTAGGCAGTGCCTCTTGGCACACCCACTTTGTTGTATTTTTTAAATCTTGTCTTGGGGCGGAGATATCATTTCACAGTGGGGTAAGTTCCTCTTTCAGGGATGAAGAGGTTCACATCCTTGATAGAGAGGAACAATGGTTTGAGAGAGGAGTAAAGGAGGCCATCTTTGTGAAAAGAAACGTCCCATCATTAAACAGAGGTGGAGGCCTCCGGGTTCAACTGTCCTCTTCTTACAATGCTGTTATTGCTAGTATCACTCAGCCCTTTCACAAACAGCCATCAGGGTGCTAACGATCCATCGTTAGGCCGCGAGAAACAGAAGATAAAGTTTCTTTACCGCGACAAACTTAACAAAGAAGCGAAGCAGCGCTATCTTGTTAAAATTGATTCAGTTGGGCTAGATCCAGATGAGCACAGGCAGTGGACCGGTGATTTCAACGAGCTACCGCAGCTCCCGACATGAGCTACCTTGTGTGCTGCGTGAGTGCCTACACATGTGAGCAGTTCAGGAATTATAAATCTCTGGAAAGTCATCTTCAGTTCACAAATGGATGGGTGCAGGACCTGCAGATTTCTCAAGTCAACGACCAAAAAACTGTTGTTCTCACGAAGGTAGGTGAACACACAGGGACGTTGACATGTCGCAGCTGCTGCCATTTTCTTCTCAAACTGCTGTGACGAGTTTTTAATTTCTGTAGATGCGTTTTGAGACAATTTTTAGAAAAACGGATCAAAGTAAATCACCCCGAGTTTTTCTAGTGACCCCTTAAAAAGATAAGCTGCCATGAAGAACATTATTTTATCTGCCCTTGTTCCAAAATTGATAATGATTTTGTTGAGGAGGTTTGTTTACAAAACAGATGTCCACAAAGTTTTTAAATTGTTCTAATGGGTTCTAACCCACCCATCTGCACATCCATCCACACATTCATCCATCCATCCACACATTCATCCATCCATCCACACATTCATCCATCCATCCACACATTCATCCATCCATCCACACATTCATCCATCCATCCACACATTCATCCATCCATCCACACATTCATCCATCCATCCACACATTCATCCATCCACACATTCACCATCCATCCACACATTCATCCATCCATCTCCAGATGGATGGATGGACGTAATATTAATTTATACCTTTTCTGCTACTTTAGAATAGGCTATTATTAAAGGTTCAGTATGCAGTTTCTGTAGAACTGCAGCACTTAGAAATATTTTCAACAGGCAAAGCATTCTGATCCCTCCCCCTCAGAGCCATATGTGGCTCTGCCCCCTTGTGGTCTGTTGAATTTCAAATTCAAGCTCTGTTTTTATTGGCTGATTCAAATTCAAGCTCTGTTTTCATTGGCTGGTTACAAACTCTGTTTTTATTGGCTGGAAAATGGTGTGTAGCTGCCATCAAGGGCAGATCTCATTTTATGCATTATTCAATATTCAGTTAAAGAGAGCAATAAATATTAGTGTTTAATATAAAATGTAAAATAATAGACAAGTAACAACTTTCAGTAATTTATGTTGTTAAGGTTCATTTTTTGTGTTAAAATGCATTGAAATGTATGGGGGAACGTATCTTTTGTTCCGCATGCCATGTTGTTTCCCTTGGCGTAAGATTGATTGACACAGTTGCCATGGAAACCGTTAGAGAACCGTTACTGCAGAAGAGACTACTACAAGAAGTTCCCCCTGAAGACAAAGGGGTGTTTTACGTTTCTTTTTGTAAGAAGAAGCTGTAGAAAATCGTCTTTATTCCTCTGGAGTTAATGTGGCCAATGAGGTACGATTTATTGTTTTATTTGTGTCTTTTACAGTACAGTATTTGTCTTTTATTTCTGTAAATCTTTATTTGCCGTGAACTAATTTAGGTCTGTGTTTCTTTTTAGTTCTGACGGCATTTATGGGGCATTAAGTTAAGTTGTCTACAATAAATGTCTGTTAAAACCCAAGAACGACGTTGATCCATGAATGAACTCGAGAGGAGTAACAGTCAGAACTCAGCCTTTCCTGCCGCTCCGTGCTACAGTCAGAACTCACGCCTGGTCGTGTCGCAGAGAAGTCAAGTCTGCGCGTCCACAGTGAGAAGTTGACGGTTGAGAGTGACAGTTGAGAAGTCAACGGCTGATACGTGCGTCAGAGAACACCTGCTGCTGGAATCAGAGAACGCCTGCTAGTGCTGGAGTCCAGGAGCAGAGAGGAGCAGAGAAGAGCAGAGGGAGGAGGGAAGCCCCCGCCACAGCTGGAGCCGAAAAGGAGCCCTCGCTGAACGGTGACGTCACTCTCTGGGATCAAAGGAAGACGTGCTGTACTGCAAGCAGCATCACCCAAATCAGAAGCAGCAGTGTCCAGGAGTTTAGCGTGGTTGATCTACTCAAGTAACACCTTTAAGATAAGTTAATGGTGAACAGTTGAATTAACCTAGCTAACTTTGAAGGGACTCTGTTAAGTGCTTAAAAGGGTAACCTGCTGTAAAGGGCACAAGTTTAAAGTTAAGAAGTTGTTTGTTTCATACAAACAAATTAAGTGTGAACAAAAGAAGAAAAGGTGTGCATTAAGTTGTATAATTTTGTTTGACATTGAAATTATTTTCTGTTTGTAACAAATGAAAGATTTTTTATTCTGATTTAAGGTTCATAATACCACACTTAAGTTAACTTGATCTTTGAAGAGAAAATTATTTCAGTTTGTAAATGTATTCAAAGGGTGGTATTTAAAAGGGAAATTAAACTCACCACATTTAGGTTCATTTTGAAAAGAAAGGAAGAACAGGGGATTATTCAAGTTTATAAACACATTAAAGGGTAGTATTTAAGCTAAGTTAAAACTACAAACTTTAATATAAGGGCACTAACTTAAACTGAATTAATAAGGCCCAAAGTAAACAATGAGCAGTGAGAAAGCCATGCAAAAGGACTGTGATGCTGAAGGGGTGGAGTTGAAGCGAGAAGGAAATCATGAAGAAGAAGCTGCAGATAGTAACCCATTAGAGCCATGCACAAGTCAAGCTGTTTCAGCAGAGAGTTTGAGGAAAAGTGTAAGACAGAGAAAACGCACAGAGAAAGGCCAAGCACTGCATGAAGAAAGATTAAACAAGCTTCAAACTCGTTTCAAGTTCAGTTATGAAAAATGGAAAACTGCTGCCAAACAGGCTAAAAGAGCTCTTGATGCACCTATTAAAACAAATTTGCATCTTCACATTGTTCAAATCCAACATACTTCAGGAGAAGTGAAGCAAGTTTATGAAGAGCTGCGCAATTATGAAACACCTGATGGAGACACTCGTCGCAGAGTGGACACGTGTGATGAAGTTTCCCAAAAGATTATAAAACAAGCCCAAGAAAGCACGGCTCCAAAAGAAGATGAGAACGATATAGAAAGGAGATCGGTGAGTTGGAGCGAAGCTGGCTCCGTGTTCACTTCAGCAGCCTCCCAAGATGAGAAAGATATAGAAAAGAGATCGGTGAGATGGAGCGAAGTTAGCTCCGTGTTCACCTCAACAGCCTCCCAAAGTTCTAAACAACCAAGTAGTGCACGTTCAAGCTACTCAAGCAAGCTGTCTGTCAAAAGACAAGAAGCAGCAGCAGAACTGGCTGCAATGGAAGCTACTCTAAAGATAATGGAAGAAATGGAGTCTGAAAGAAAGAAACTCGAAGAGCTTGAATTAAAAAACAAGGAAAGGCTTGCAAAACAAGAAGCAGAGAACGCTGAAACTCAAAGAGCATTAGAGCAAAGGAGAAGAGAGCTTGAACGTTTAGAAACTGTAAAGCAAATGAACGCTGCCAAAGCACGGCTGAAAGTGTATGAGCAAGAATGCAACTCAGATGACGAAATATCAGGGCTTCTGCATGGTACGAGCAAACCAAGGACCACATCAAATCCAATAAGCCAACCTGAACCAAAGCTTGCATCTTCAAACCTCAATCCAAGTGCACAACCATTTATTAGGTCACAAGTCACCTCAAGTCAGCAACCTAGTTATGCCACACAAGAAGATGGAATAATGGTACTAGCTAAGGTTTTAGCAGAGTCCATTAACGTTAGCCGTCTACCAGTTCCAGAACCCGCTGTTTTCAGTGGTGATCCTATCAAGTACAAGGACTGGAAAATTTCATTTCAAATGCTTATTGAAAGAAAGAACATCCCAGTAAGTGAAAAGATTTACTATCTTCGAAAGTATGTTGGTGGTCCCGCAAGAAAGGCTATCGAAGGTTACTTCCTGCTGGAAACAGATTTGGCATACCACACAGCTTGGAACACTCTGGAGGAAAGATATGGAAGTTCATTTATGATCGCCAAAGCCTTCAGAGATAAGCTTTCATCATGGCCGAAAATTGGACCAAGGGACAGTACTGAACTAAGAGAGTTCTCAGACTTTCTCAGGAGCTGTGAAGCAGCAATGTCTCAGATAACAAGTCTTGAGGTTCTAAATGACTGTAGTGAGAACCAGAGAATGCTCAGCAAGCTTCCTGATTGGCTTACAGCAAGATGGAATAGAAAAGTCATTCAGATTGAAGAGGAGTATGGTTCATTTCCAACATTTAGCAACTTTGTTGACTTTATCACAAGAGAGGCCAAGATAGCGTGCAACCCAGTGACATCGCTACATGCACTTAAAGCAAATGACTCAGAGAAGCTGAAACCCTTAAAGGCTCAAAGTGTTGGAGCAAAGGTGTTTGCAAGCAGCTCAGAAGAGAAAACAGAAACAAACAAATGTGTATTCTGTGAAAAATTAAATCACAGCATTCACACATGTCGAAAGTTTATGGAAAAGACGCTAGTTGAAAGAGTGGAGTTTGTGAAGCTAAAAGGACTGTGTTTTGGATGTCTCAGCTTTGGACACCTGTCCAAGAAATGTGAAAGAAGGAATATCTGTAACACCTGCAAGGGAAAACACCCAACGTGCCTACATGAAGAACGAGACAAAGAATTCAAAAGAAATAAGGACAGAGATAAAGAACAAAGAGAAATTAAAGGGATGAAAGAAGCCAGGGAAACCAAACAAACCAAAGAACAAAGTAAAGAAACTTTAAGTGAGGCAATCTCAAACCGTGTGATCCAAGGTGACAAGAGTGATCTCACATCTACAGTGATTCCAGTTTGGTTATCCACAGTAAGCAACCCAGAACAAGAAATGCTAGTATACGCCCTTCTGGACACTCAGAGCGACACTACATTTGTTTTGCAAGAAAAGGCAGACGTTCTGGATACAGAAAAGAGAGATGTAAAGTTAAAGCTCTCTACATTGTCATACAAAGAGGAAGTTGTTCCAAGTCAAAGGATCTCAGGGCTACAAATCAGAGGTTTCTACTCATCAAAGAAAATCTCCCTTCCTACTACATACACAAGAGAGTTCATCCCTGCCAATTTAAACCATATTCCCACACCCAAGACGGCGAGAGCATGGCCACATTTGGAGCACCTCGCTGATGAAATAGCACCTCTAATTGAATGCGATGTTGGTCTGCTGATAGGTTATAACTGTTCACAAGCACTGGTACCTAGAGCAGTTGTGTCAGGAAAAGACAATGAGCCTTTTGGCCAAAAGACAGATCTCGGCTGGACAATAGTTGGAGGTGTTGATCCTTGTGTGAACTATGGAGACATTATTGGATGCAGTCACAGGAGTATTGTCAAAGAAGTGCACTACGTTTGTCGCACCCAAGTCAAGGAAGTTGTCACACCATCAGATGTGATCAAAGTGCTTGAGGCTGATTTCACTGAAAGGAAAGTGGAAGATTCTCACCTCTCTCAAGAGGATTTACGCTTCATTTCAACAAGTTTTCTCGGGCAAGAAGAGCTTCCCAATGAAGAGGCTAAGGTGGGAGAACTTCAGTCAGAGGACCCCGAAGTACGCAAAGTAGTTGTACACCACATGTCGTCAAGGGTGGGTTCTCTGGCAAAACGTTTTGTGAAATTCTCCAGCTGGTCAAAACTAGTCAAGGCTATTGCAAGACTTATCAGATTTGGAAGAGAGTTTAAGCAGAAGCAAAGAAAAACCCATGAAGCCACAAGTCTTGAAGAAAGACAAGAAGCTGAACTTAGAATCATAACCATGGTACAAGGGTCAGTCTTCTCCAAAGAAATCAAGGAACTTCAGTCCCGAAAAGAGTTAACTGAAGACAAGACAAACAGACTCTATCGACTCAATCCCTTCCTGGACCACAAAGGAGTCCTCCGAGTGGGAGGTAGATTAGAGCAAGCTACGTTACATCCACACGTCAAGTATCCAGCTATTTTACCAAAGAACAACCACGTCACAAGGTTGCTGATTGATCACTATCATCAACGAGTGAAACATCAAGGTCGAGGCATGACAATAAATGAGCTAAGAGCAAACGGCATTTGGATAGTTGGATGTAG
>JBBPBX010091614.1:0-13900 GCA_038048925.1 Garcialebias charrua
TATATATATTATATATATATGTTTTATATATATATATAGTTATATATATATACTGTAGTATGTATTTATATAGTTATATATATGCTTATCTGAATATATATGTATTATTACAGTATCTGAATATGTATAATGTGTGTGTGAATAAATTGCATCTTTGGTTGTGTCTTGCTAAACATATATTAAAGTACAGTATTGTATTCCACCCAAAAAATATTTAAATATGCTAAACTATACATTCCTATACATGCAGTTTTAATAGCTGTATGCCTAAAATTTAAATATGTGACAATAGCATTACTATTCAGCGTGTTATGATTGATTAAATGCACTGATACTTTATTGTGCCAGCCAAATATATAAGGCTGAGTGGAGCGGTGGACGCCTTCAAGATGGCTGCCTGAAATCTCGTCAGCTCCAATAGGCGAGAGCGGGCCATGCGGTATCTAGTGTTCTATATATGATATCTATGGTTGTAATGGCGTCGGCGCAGTCAAAACACCGGTAAGGATAGACTACTCTCAAATCTTTGCGTATTTGTAATAAAGTATCGTAAATTATGTATAACCCTTTCAATAAGTTATGTGTAGCTCTTACTTTGTGTTACATTTTATCTGTGTTATGCAGTTTTGAAACATTGTCGATGATGGGCTTCCGATGAGGATTTTACACCCAGAGGTGTAGTTCTACGTCCGAAGAAGAGGAACCCAGGAACACAGGATGTTCTCATAGTCACCATGTTTTCATGCAAACATTAAAATGATGATTGGATGAACAGTACTGTTGCTTTGTCTTATTCTTCATGAACATGCAGTGAAATAATTTTCTATTTGAAAGAACACAGCGACAAAATCTTTTTTATTTATTTATTTTGACAATAAATACACAAAAAACCTAAATAAATATGTGACAAGGATCATCAAACCGTTACATAACGCAGACTTAAATAACCATAAATAAAGCACTGAGCATCCACCCTGATGTTAAATACTCTGTTGTGTATAGTTTGATTTAAATAACTTTTTAATAAAACTGGACAGAAATTAAACAAAACTAAATAACTTTTTAATAAAACTGGACAGAAATTAAACAAAACTTAATTAACTCCAAATTCTTCCAAACCTGCAGCCTTCAGGGCAACAGAACAGCAAGCAGGGCCCAGGTGACTGATCTGGTCTTCACTTAGTGGGTCAGGTCAGTAAATATGTGCAGCTTCTCCAGATTGTCAGCTTGTCCAAACATCTAAAGTCCATAGAGAACCACCTGATCTCCACTCTTTCATTTGTGTATATATATAATATATATATAGTTATAAATATAGGTATCTATATGTATATATACTGTATATATATATATAGTTATAAATATAGGTATCTATATAAATAAATAACTATATTTATAACTACTGTATATATACTATATATATACTGTATATCTATATATCTATGTATATATATCTATATCTATATATATATCTATATCTATATATATATATCTATATATATATATATATATATATATATATATATATATATATATATATATATATATATATATATATATATATATATATACTATATATATATATATATATATATATATATATATATATATATATATATATATATATATATATATATATATATATATATATATATATATGATGTAGAATGATGAACAGAAATTCTACCATTGCTGTTCATCATTCTTTAGTTAGTAGCAGGTCACTTTTGTAAATGAGCCCTCGAGGCTCAATGAGATTTACCTGACTAAATAAAGGTTGAATGAATGAATGAATATATATATATATATACAGTATATATAAATAAAAAAATTAAGGTTCATTGATAAACTTCATCAACTCGTTTAAAAGTTCTTTTCTTTTAATTGAGGATTTTTGGGATTGAAATTGCCCCAAGGCCACACCCTGCCACAGATCTTTGGAGGACACCCCACGTGGAGATGGTCTTCATCTGGTCTCCATGGGTCAGTCCTCAGTGCTGGTTGATCACCTTCGGTCTCACGCAGGTGCAACCCACTGAGATGAGTTTGGACTCCAGGCGGTGCCTGGCCCTGGCGTCTTGACTCGCCTCAGAACCAGCACCTGATGCAGAATGGGACGGGACTCCAGGCCCCCGTCCTCCAGTCCTTGGTGGTCCAGGCAGGTTTTGAGCAAACAGTGAGCCTGCGACAGCGCATGAGGGAACATGTTGTCATCCCTGGAGATGCTGAGGACAGAGAGGAGACAAAAACTGTTAACAGGACTCTGAGCTTCATGAAGGACAACACACTGAGGAGCTGAAGCCTCACTTGTAGGTCCACGGTGAGATGGAGTCGCTGGCCAAAGAACTGACTTTTAGGCTGGGAACTAAATTGTTTGGGTCCAAACGCAGAGGGACCGTTTCTTCTGCTAAACCTTCAAAGGACTTCCTGTGTGGCTTTGCTGCTGTCTGTGGGACCACCACCACCATCATCATCAACAGGACAGCGCTGACAACCTGGGGAAGAAGAACATTCATTCATTCAACCTTTATTTATACAGGCTAGCCTCGTTGAGCCACGGGGACTCATTTACAAGAGAGACCTGTCTCACTCACACCCAGGGTCAATTTAGAGTCACCAATCAGCCTAACATGCATGTTTTTGGACTGTGGGAGGAAACCGGAGAACCCGGAGAAAACCCACGCATGCACGGAGAGAACATGCAATAACAAGTCACTTTCATCATTGTCGTCGTAATGTCTAGCGAAGACATACTGAAACAAAAAAAATATAAACGTAAAAAACAAACTAACATTGATACTGAGGAAACACATTACATATTTTATTAAAGCAACAATAATCAAGTTTGATCATGAAATAAAGAAACATGTACAGTACTTGGGAACCAGTACAATAAATGCTCTCAATAAAAGTTAATGAGACTAACTCGAAAGTATAGACAAAATCATATTTTTAACACGCACTAAAATACGTACGTTCAGTGCAAGTGTATGTTATACATGAACACAGAATTTTAATTAAGTCATCTTTTTAAAAATTCTTAAATTTATAAAGTTGTACATTTTCTGTGACGCGGTTAGAAAAATAAAATAATAAAAAAATAAGCTTCAAAGATATTTATTGTCAATATTGTGCATCTGTATTATTCTAATTTTATGTCCACTAAAATTGCAGCACAGAAAAGCCATAACAATAAAGAAATACATTATATAAAAACTGGAGCGTGAGATCGATAGGCGGATAGGTGCAGCATCCGCAGTGAAGCGGGCGCTGCACCGGTCTGTCGTGGTGAAGAGAGAGCTGAGTCAAAAGGCAAAGCTCTCAATTTACCGATCGATCTACGTTCCCACCCTCATCTATGGTCATGAGCTTTGGGTTATGACCGAAAGAACAAGATCTCGGATACAAGCGGCTGAAATGAGTTTTCTCCGCAGGGTGGCTGGACTCTCCCTTAGAGATAGGGTGAGAAGCTCAGTCATCCGGGAGGGACTCGGAGTAGAGCCGCTGCTTCTCCACATCGAGAGGAGCCAGTTGAGGTGGCTCGGGCATCTGGTTAGGATGCCTCCTGGACGCCTCCCTGGTGAGGTGTTCCGGGCATGTCCCACCGGGAGGAGACCCAGAGGAAGACCCAGGACACGCTGGAGGGACTATGTTTCTCGGCTGGCCTGGGAACGCCTTGGGATTCCCCCAGAGGAGCTGCTCCAAGTGGCTGGGGAGAGGGAAGTCTGGGCCTCCCTACTTAGCCTGCTACCCCCGCGACCCGACCCTGGATAAGCGGACGAAAATGGATGGATGGATTGATATTTGCTTTAAAAGTATCAATATTAGCTCATCTCTGACAGCATAATGGGAGTATCTCAAAATGACAAAGTCTTCACTGCTCCCATGCAGACAAACACCCATCTGGAACAATCCTGACATACAGCAAGAAAATAATATGTTAAATTTCCCAGGTTGGAGAGTTAAGAGAATTGAACGTCTGGAACACATATTTGAAGGTGAAGACTTTATTCCATTTAATAAATTAATTAAACAATATGACATTGACAATAAATACTTCTTAGAATATCAACAAATTAAGTCTATTGTTAAAAAGAAATTTAAGCTTAATAAAACATTGTTATAAACACCAATATGTGTGTTAGAGTTCATTAATCTTAACCCCCCCCAAATTATTATTGAAAATATACAAGAAACTGTCTAGAATCGATGACTCGATAACGCTACCTGTTGCAAAAAGGGAGACAGATTTAGAAATCAACTTTGACCAAAACACCTGGGCTCAAATATGTTTAAGAACATTTAAAATGACTAGAATCTCCAATTTACAATTAATACAGTATAAGTATAAGTCTGGTCCTCTGGACATTCAAAAAATTAATAATAATGTTATAAAATAACAATGATGTTGATCTTCTGTGATGGGCCATCCTTTTGGCCCAGCACTTATATCAGGGAAACTAAACAGCCACTGGCTAAAAGGATGGCCTAGCACAGAAGATCAACATCATCAGGTCAGGACTCTGCAGTCTACACTCATCTCCAGGCCAGCGGTCACTCTTTCAGGGATGAAGATGTTCATATCCTTGATAGAGAGGAACGATGGTTTGAGAGAGGAGTAAAGGAGGGATGCACTCACCACTCAGCAAGGACAAAAACATCATAATTCTCCCAGCAGACAAAGGAAGGTGCACAGTGATTTTGAACCAGAAAGACAATCATGAGAAAGTTATGTCACTCCTTAGTGACTTAACCACTTATGAACCGCTGAAAAGAGATCCAGGAAGTCAAAGTCAAGTCAAAGTCAACTTTATTGTCAAAACTGCAATATGTACAGGACATACACAGGATTGAAATTGCATTTTTCTCAGTCCCTCGGTGCAACAGTAACCATTTAAACACTAAAACACTAAAACATTTAATAAACATAAGCATAAAATGAAATAATAAAAGTGTAATACTGTCCTGAGTTTTTTGCATAGTACTATAAAAGTATAAAAAGTATATCTATAAAATAAAATGAAAGCTCTGGCATTGACATTTGTAAAAGAGTGACAAAGCAGCATATGAAGTTAATGTACACAGTATATGTATGAGGTAGTTGATATTGGTATAGAGGTAAAGTGGCATATGCAATAAGGCTAGTAAAAAGAATATATACTGTATATCAGCAGTAGTGTAGATATAAAAAGTAGTGTAAATGTAAACAGTAGTAATAAATGTAAACAGTAGTAATAAATGTAAACAGTGAATGTAAACAGTAGTATGACTATAGGCAGTAATGTAATACAAACATTAGTGCAAATATGAGAAGTAGTGCAAACTGAATGAGCACATGACCGTGAGTTGAGTGAATAACCCGTTTTGATGACACAGAGTCCAGTGTTAAAAACTTTGTGTTGTGTGGTGTGTGAAAGTTTTTTCTGTGTTAAGGTAGTACAAGTGGGAGGGGAGGCAGAGCAGGCAGAGAGTTTAGCATCCTGACTACCTGATGAACAGAGCTGTCACTCAGTCTGCTGGTTTGAGCCTGGAGACTCCTCAGTCTCCTCCCTGATGGCAGCAGTCTGAAGCGGCTGTGTAGTGGGTGTGTGGGATCACCTGCCATGCAGAGGGCTTTCCGAGTGAGGCGGTTGCTGTGTAAAGGGCGAGGCAAAGCTCCGCGTACAAGCAATATGCCTCTGTATGACGTACGGATGCCGTAGCAAAAGCGTAGCCTCGCTTAGCCCCTCAGGGCACGAACGCGCAAAGCTCTTTTTTTACGACCGCGCACGCTTGCGCGGTGTCTGACCATAAACTTCCCCGGCGCCGGACTGTTTTGTATGTTACACAAATGAATTAAATTCAGAGTCAGAGAGTCAGAGTCAGAGTCAGAGAGTCTTTATTGTCATTTGCACCTCATGTGGTACATGTGATGAAAACGAGATTATGTACACGAGGTCCCAGTTACATCCAACAACAAATGAAAGAGAAAAACAGTAATAACATCTAGAACTAACTAAGAAAAACATCAACTAGTAATACACTAAGCCTAATATAGTGGGAATAAACAGCAGCACGAACATGAGTTTGTATGAGCAGATGGTCACAGATGAACACAGCAACAAGAAAACAGATCAGCATCAGCATGATGTGATATTTTGCAGTGTTTATTTTTTATTTTATTTTTATTTATTCATGAGTCTAACAGCCTCAGGGTAGAAGCTGTTCCTCAGTCTAGTGGTTCTACACTTGATGCTCCTCAACCTCCGTCCTGAGGGGAGTGGGGCAAAGAGTGAGTGTGCTGGATGAGTGAGGTCTTTCATGATGCAGGTGGCTCTTTTCCTGCATCTGGAGGTGTAAATGTCTGTGATGGTGGGGAGACTGACTCCAACAGACTTCTGTGCAGCCTTCACCACTCTCTGCAGAGCTTTCCTCTCTTCAACTGTGCAGCCTCCATGCCACACGTTGATGCTGGAGCACAGGATGCTCTCCACTGCACACCTGTAGAAGGAGGTGAGGACTGGGCTGCTCAGACCAGCTCGTCTCAGCCGTCTGAGGAAGTAGAGTCTCTGATGACCTTTCTTGATCAGGCTGGTGGTGTTGTTGCTCCAGCTGAGGTTATCATTCATGTGTACACCCAAGTATTTGTAGCTGGAGACCACTTCCACTGCAGACCCACCTATTTTCAGTGGGGCATGGGTGTGTTTGTTCCTTCTGAAGTCCACAATCATCTCCTTTGTCTTCTTCACATTCATGTGAAGATTATTCTCTTTGCACCAGCTCTCCAGGTGTTCCACCTCCTGTCTGTAGCTGGACTCATCATTGTTTGTGATGCATCCCACCACCGCTGTATCATCTGCAAACTTAACAATATGACAGCCTGGAAGTGTGGCTGTACAATCATATGTGAGCAGAGTGAACAGAAGGGGGCTCAGCACACATCCCTGAGGAGAGCCAGTGCTGAGGGTTATGGTGGAGGAGGAGAAGTTGTGGATCTTCACGGACTGTGGTCTGTCTGTTAAGAAGTCTAGTACCCAGTTACAAATAGAGGGGCTTAGTCCAAGTGTAGATAGTTTGTCTATCAGAGTTTGGGGGATCATGGTGTTGAAGGCAGATGTGAAGTCCACAAAGAGCAGACGCACGTATGAGTCCTTCTGATCCAGGTGGGTGAGAGCAGTGTGGACCACGGAAGAAATGGCGTCCTCTGTTGATCGGTTCTCACGGTATGCGTATTGATGAGGGTCCTCATTGATGTTGACGGTTGCCTTGATGTGGGACATGACCAGTTTCTCAAAACATTTAGCGACTATCGGGGTGAGGGCCACCGGTCTATAGTCATTCAGACCAGTCACTGTGGAGCTCTTTGGGACTGGGATGATGGTCGCGGTCTTCAGGCAGGTGGGAACTGACTCCAGTGCAAGTGAGGTGGTGAAGATGTCAGCCAGCACCTCACAGAGCTGGTCCGCACATTCCTTCAGAACTTTCCCTGGGATGTTGTCTGGTCCGGTTGCTTTATGAGGATTAATCTTTCTGAGACTGCCTCTCACTTCTGCTGCGGACACCCTGAGATGCTCTTCATCTGGTGATGAGGTGAGTCTGGTGCTAGCTGGTCTGTTTGGATCATCAAAACGTGCATAAAACTTATTGAGGGCATCAGGCAGAGATGGGTCCCTGGGGCATTGTTTGTTTTTGCCTTTGTAATCTGTTATGCATTTAATACCCTTCCACATGCTCCGTGGGTCTTGTGAGGTGAACTGTCCCTCGATCCTCTGTGCATACGTGGCCTTGGCCTTCTTAATGCCATCCTTCAGTTCATTCCTGCTCTTTCTCAGCTCCACTTTATCTCCTGACTTGAATGCAGTGTCTCTGGCTGCTAGCAAGGCGTGAACTTCTTTATTTAACCAGGGTTTCCGGTTCGGGTAGGATTTCACATATTTTTTTATGGATACATTTTCAGAGCATGTACTGATGTAACCCAGGACTGAGGAAGCGTACAGTTCCATGTCCACTGAACTTCCATCAGTGGCTGCTTCTCTGAAAACAGACCAGTTTGTCCTCTCAAAACAGTCTCTCAACATGGGGGAACTATCTTGAGGCCAGATTGTTATTTCTCTTTGTTCCGGCTTTGAGCGCCTGAGTGGGGGGAGTTCTCTTGGGGCCAGAATCAGAGAGTCGTGATCGGAAGCTCCAAGCGGTGGGCGTGTCTTCGCCGTGTATGCTCCCTTTACATTTGTGAAGACTTGGTCGAGCGTTTTATCTCCTCTTCTTCATCGCTGATCGGGCCTTTTCTTTTGCCTAAAGTCAAGTAATCGCTTCATCCTCCGTTCACTCCATGACTGAAATGAATGAATTCATGTCCTACCTGGTAGCGCGTGGTTTTAAATATTTCCTTGTGGGCTTAGAGCTGCTGCAATAGCGCTCCCTGTTTTTATTTTTATTTTTTAGAAGTTTATATTAACATATAAAGTTAGAAAGACCGCAGTAGTAGCAGCGGAGCGAACAGCTGCTCGTCTGGAGCAAAGCCAGCGCTTGTATCACTGAGCTGTCAATCATTTCAGTAGGCGTGTCAGCAAGTGACCAATCAGCAACCTCAGTTTGTCCTGCTGTGCGCGCAGCTGATCACATTACAACAAGGATTTGGAGCGAGAACGCGAGCATTTAACATGAGAACGAAAGCTGAAGCTCTGCCCGTGAACGCGTGCGCACAGAATGCACGCGTAGAGCAGCGTATATGGAGAACGCTCAGCTTTGCCTCGGCCTTAAGTCCTGTAGTGAGGGGAAGGAGGTGCCGACGATCTTCTCAGCTGCTCTCACGATGCGCTGGAGGCTCTTGCGGCATGATGCAGTACATGCACCAAACCACACCGTGATGCAGCTGGTCTGGACACTTTCTATGGCTCCCCTGTAGAAGGTGCACATGATGGGGGTTGAAGCTCCAGCCCTTTTCAGCTTGCGGAGAAAGTAGAGGCGCTGGTGAGCTTTCTTGGCCAATGATGCAGTGTTCCTGCTCCAGGAGACATGCACTCCCAGGAACTTGGTGCTGTCCACTCTCTCCACTGCGGTGCTGTTGATGGTCAGAGGGGCATGTTGGGCATCCCTCTTCCTGAAGTCCACAACAATCTCCTTTGTCTTCTCCACGTTGAGAGTGAGATTGTTGTGTCCGCACCACAAGGCCAAGCGGCTCACCTCGTTCCTGTAGTCCGTCTCATCGTTGTTGCTGATGAGACCTACCACTGTTGTGTCGTCCGCAAACTTGATGAAGTGGTTGGAGCTGTACGATGGTGTGCAGTCGTGTGTTAGCAGGGTGCATAGAAGGGGGCTCAGCACACATCCTTGTGGGGTCCTTGTATTCAATGTGATGGTGCTGGATGTGTTACTCCCGACTAGGGCTGGGCCATATCATATCGTTACCGGTAATACCGGTATAAAAAGCTTGCCCGGGCAAAAAACTTATATCATGATATGCTCATTTCATGACGTAATACATCAGGGCGCCCGCCCCTTAACACCCGAGCACTTTAAATAACTGCGCACCTCCCCTCCACCAGTCTACTGGTGTAAAACGCTAATTAGTTACTGCTAAAATGTTAAAAACAATGCGCGCGTGTCTCAACTTCTCTCCCCCCTGCTCTGCAGGCACAGACAGCTGTCCCCTCCTCCCCTCCTCCCCCGCCCTGCTCCCCGCAGCTCGGTGCTGCATGTCTCGCTGCGTGTCCCCGCTGTAAACTGTGTCACAAACACGCGCGGCTCCACAGTCCGTCCACATCAGACACAGATCAGTTTTTAAAAAATTTATCAGAGGAATGACGCCAAATGAACAGATGAAGCTGAAACATGAAGGTCAGCTGATCAACTTGTAGAAGTTACAGCTCATTTAAAGGAGCTGTATGTAACATTTTTTATAAACATATTTCTTCACTCTGCCACATCTCCTGACAGACTGATGTTAGCCAGGTAATCTCTGAAAAAAATATATACTTTAAAAATGATCTGTTATTTAGATTGAAAAAGTCTGCACAAAATATAGATTAAAAAACCACCACAAAAACTAAAGTGCAGGTGTAGTTTTACTTGGAGACTAAATACTTTACTAAATAAAGTAATTTCAGTAAAATTACCCCTTGTTGTTTTTTAAAATTTTATATAATACTGCAAAGCAACATGTTAAGTTAATTTTGTCAAATAAATACATTTGATTTTTTTTGGGGGGTTATATCACGAAATTTATCGTTATCGTGATAATACTCTGAAATATCACAATATAATTTTTGAGCCATATCGCCCACCCCTACTCCCGACCCGTACTGCCTGTGGTCTCCCGGTCAGGAAGTCTAGCAACCAGTTACACATTGAGGTGTTCAGCCCCAGACTGTCCAGTTTAAAGATGAGCTTTTGAGGATGATGGTTTTGAATGCTGAGCTGAAGTCGATGAACAGCATTCTAACATAAGAGTATTTCGTGTCCAGATGTGTGAGAGCTGTGTGGAGGGCAGAGGAGATGGCATAGTCGGTTGAGCGACTAGGCCGATATGCAAATTGGAAGGGATCCAGGGAGGCAGGGAGGACAGATTTGAAGTGGTTACAAGAAGAAGTTGATAGATTGCCTGAACATTTTGGAGCAGGACAAGGCTATTGACAGTATTCTGTACCACAGACTGTACCCAGGGGAGGCTACGTCAAGTCTGTATGGTTTACCCAAAATCCACAAACAAGGTGTACCTTTAAGACCAATTGTTAGCATGATTAACTCGGTCACTTACAATGTTTCCAAATATCTGGCATCTGTACTCATCCCTTTAGTTGGCAGCTCCTCAAGGATGTGTGCTGAGCCCCCTTCTGTTCACTCTGCTCACATATGATTGTACAGCCACACTTCCAGGCTGTCATATTGTTAAGTTTGCAGATGATACAGCGGTGGTGGGATGCATCACAAACAATGATGAGTCCAGCTACAGACAGGAGGTGGAACACCTGGAGAGCTGGTGCAAAGAGAATAATCTTCACATGAATGTGAAGAAGACAAAGGAGATGATTGTGGACTTCAGAAGGAACAAACACACCCACGCCCCACTGAAAATAGGTGGGTCTGCAGTGGAAGTGGTCTCCAGCTACAAATACTTGGGTGTACACATGAATGATAATCTCAGCTGGAGCAACAACACCACCAGCCTGATCAAGAAAGGTCATCAGAGACTCTACTTCCTCAGACGGCTGAGACGAGCTGGTCTGAGCAGCCCAGTTCTCACCTCGTTCTACAGGTGTGCAGTGGAGAGCATCCTGTGCTCCAGCATCAACGTGTGGCATGGAGGCTGCACAGTTGCAGAAAGAAAAGCTCTGCAGAGAGTGGTGAAGGCTGCACAGAAGATGTTGGAGTCAGTCTCCCCACCATCACAGACATTTACACCTCCAGATGCAGGAAAAGAGCCACCTGCATCATGAAAGACCTCACTCACCCAGCACACTCACTCTTTGCCCCACTCCCCTCAGGACGGAGGTTGAGGAGCATCAAATGTAGAACCACTAGACTGAGGAACAGCTTCTACCCTGAGGCTGTTAGACTCATGAATAAATAAATAATAAAATAAAAAAATAAACACTGCAAAATATCACATTGTGCTGATGCTGATCTGTGAGGGATTCAAGATGGCGCCCGTAAGCATGGCTGCGTGTCCACCTCTCCTGTGGGTGTTTGGAATTTTTGTGTTTTGTTCGTTCTTCATTGGAGACATAACTACACTGCTGGTTTATGATCGGAAGCAGCTTCTGGATTTACGGTTTGCTGCCGCGGATGTCGCTGATTCGGGCCAGTATGAGCGTACCTCGGGATCGGGGAGGCCCCCTCTGCCCCCGTTGCTCGGAGACGAGCTGCCCGTTTACCTCCGCTGCTCTTCGCACCAGCCTGCACGGAGAAATCGATCGACTCGGAGGAAGAAACGCGGCTCACGAGCTGGCCGGCTGGTGAAGCTCAGAGCCCGGCGTTCTGCCTCGCTGTCTTCAGCTGATGGTCTCGATTCTCATCGCCAGTCTCCCGCGTGCACGGACCAGGAAAACAACGGGGATCTCCGGCCGGAGCAGCTCTCTGTGGGCAGCGAGCCGCGGACGCGCGCTCCCCCACCAGCTGTTAGCACATCAGCTGCTAGCAGCTCATCAGCGGCTAGCTCGGATATCATCAAATTCTGTGTTGTCAACGCCCGATCTGTTTGCAACAAAACGTTCATCCTCAGGGATTACTTTGAAGAGCACGACTTGGACTTTTTCTGCATCACAGAGTCGTGGATGTCGTCGGGTGAGTCCAGCGCGCTGACGGAAATAATACCACCAAACTGTTTGTTTTTTAACGACCCGCGACCATCAGGTCGTGGCGGTGGGTTATTAACTATCTTCAAATCAACTTTTGACTGTAAACAACTGTCCATTCCAGTCTCCTGCTCTAGCTTTGAGCTGACTGTGTTTGAACTCGGACATTCACCTGTAACTTTGTGTGCTCTTGTCTACCGGCCGCCTTGTTCTAAGAACTTCATCAGCGAGTTTTCTGATTTCTTGGCTGAAATTACAGCCAAATATTCTCGGGTCGTCATTTCAGGCGACTTCAACTTGCACGTGTGTTGTCCTGAGAAGCCCATGGTTAAGGACTTTCTAGATTTATTGGACTCATTTAATTTAACTCAACACGTGAACTCTCCCACGCAGCAGCGTGGACATTTGTTGGACCTTGTTTTAACATGTGATGTGACTGTTTCAAACCTTGAAATAGGAGACAATGTATTCTCAGATCATAGGCCAGTGAATTTTCAGTTCACCATCCCCCATGTTACCTCTAAAACATGCATTCCTGCACGTAAAGGCAGGAATGTTAACCATTTAACTGCCGCACGTTTCACTGAGGTTTACAACAATGACATGTTAATTCAGCCCCCGGGGTTCCTCTCCAGCACTGAGGAGCTGACAAACCAGTTTGACTCTGTTTGTTTAAAGGCTTTGGATCAAGTAGCGCCTATCAAAACGAGAAGACCAAAACTCAGGGCCGAACCGTGGCTGAATGACACTACCAGAGCTGCGAGGCAGCAATGCCGAAAGGTGGAGAGGAAGTGGAAAAAAGACAGTCTGCAGGTCTCTTTTGAGATGGTAAAAGAGAGCTGGCGCCGATATCAGAAAGCAGTGAAAACTGCTAAATCACAATACTTCTCTGATATCATTGCTGCAAACTCTCGTAACCCTCGAGTTCTGTTCTCCACCCTAAACTCTGTTCTCCACCTCACTGAACAATCACCCATGGAAGCCTCGACTGAGCTGTGCGAGAACTTCCAACATTTCTTTTTAGATAAAATCGCAACCACCAGGGCTCTCATTTCTCCTCCATCTCACGATCCATCCATCCCACCTCAATCTGTTGCTGTGTTTGAACATTTTGAACCAGTCTCTCTGTCCTCTCTAGAGCAGGTCATGTGCAACCTGAAACCATCTGGCTCCCCCTTCGATGTGGTCCCCCCTCGGCTTCTAAAGGAGGTTTTTCACACTCTAGGTCCCTCCATTCTCTCGATTGTAAATAGCAGTCTATCCTCGGGTGTGGTGCCAAAATCATTAAAACATGCTGCTGTTCAACCCCTCCTGAAAAAACCAAACCTCGACCCGTCAGTATTATCCAATTTCAGGCCTGTCTCCAGACTCCCATTTGTTTCTAAACTTCTAGAGAAAATAGTTGAGTCCCAACTAAAGTGCTTCCTGGAGGATCACGCTATCCCCGAGCTATTCCAGTCTGGCTTCAAATCCCTCCACAGCACTGAGACTGCCCTACTGAAGGTTTTTAACGACATCTTTCTATCCACAGATACTGGTGACTCTGTGCTGCTTGTCCTATTGGACCTCACATCCGCTTTCGACACCATCGACCATGAGATCCTCATTGCTAGGTTGGAGCAGTG
>JBBPBX010091616.1:1620-13899 GCA_038048925.1 Garcialebias charrua
TAAATCTGCTCCTTTTTTCATCTAATACAAACTAAGTTTGTATTAGATGATACATAGATTAGATTAAATTTTTTGGAAAGACGACAGATCTATTTCAAGACAGCAGGTAACTTCCTGTTTCAAAATTCTAATTTTTATTTAAATTTAATGTGCTATGAATGAAAATGTAAATTATTATTGTTACTGTTGAACATTTTGAGTTCATGGATTGTTGTTTTGAGTGTCAGTTCGGGGTTGAGAAAAAGACAAATTAATGGATCATACCATTATAGTTCATGAAGGGTTTTCTCACGCTCTCCGCCGCGCTCTTTCTGTTCGGATTCTGTGGGAGAAGGTATGAAGTTCTGTTTTCTGTGTTCAATAAGTGTATTTTAAACAAAAGAAGTGATAGTTTTACTACTTCTCTTGTAAAATAATGTGCTCTGGAGCACTTAAACTTAGTTCAACAGTGATAGAACTGTGTTAGTAGATAGTTAGCTAATCAATGCTACATGAAACTTTGCTAATCCATGTGCTGAAAACAGTCCTGTTCATGGTTAAACAGGCGCTGTGGAACATTGTGATGAGAAAAAGCCTGTTTTGGTGACAATTTTCTGCTATTTGAATGCAGGAGCATTAAAAGAGCCTTCATATCAGCTGTTGTCTGGCTGTTAAGACACAACGCAGAATCAACTACGCTACACTTGCACTGATGCAACGCCTAATGTCCACCAGAGTTGTAGAGTAGAATCTGTAAGAGTACCACTGCCTGCAGCCCTTCCTGCAAGATGGCCGCTCATTATCAACACCTGGCGGTCATCAACCCGATGAGGATCTCTTCCTACATAAGGCTGCAGTCCAGTGCTACTCTTTGCTGGAACATATCACCATCTCATGGTATTTGTGCTTCTGAACTTTGGTATATGAAAGAGTTATTTACCTGTTGCTCTCGTCTCCAGTGTTCCTGACTCCTCGGCTCTGGTTCTCCTGGTTCTGCCTTGGTTCTCCTCATGCTCTGACCTGGTTCTCCTCATGACCCGTTCTGGTTCTCCTTGTGCCTTGTCCTCACCAGTTGCCCACCATCCTCATCCAACTTGATCCTGGACCTGTTCCTTCTCTGAAGCTCACCTAAGGATTGGAGTTTGGACCAAACATCTCCCTTCAACCTTTAAGAGAGAAAGCAACATCAAATTACTGCCTGTTCTCCTGCAAACCGCCTCGGACCATCTTCCCCCTCTTTCAAGAGCTGCAGAGAAGCTTCCGTGAAAGTCTTTACTCGCTGTAAATAATAAACTGTCATTTTATATCTGACTGTGTCTGTCTCGTTCCGGGTCCCATACAACTCTGGGTTCGTCGAGTTATAACATAAATGTTCCAGCCAAATAAGACCCTGAATGAGACTGGGAGTGAGCAGGCCCCCGCCATCTCTCAGGTGGAGTGGATCAGCAAATTAGAAGAAATGTTGCAACAAGTCCTGACCCAACAATGTTCCACTCAGTCCAACCTGCAGGAACTCGGAGGTATGGTCTTCTCTATTAAACAACAACTTCAACCTTCTCCCCCTCCAGCTCCTACCGTCCTCTCAACTCCCTGCACCCCTTGCGAAACTCCTGGACCAGCTTCCTCTGTCCGGCAGCTAATCATAAAGCCCTCTGAGCTCTTCGCAGGAGACCCGACCTATGTGGAGGTTTTCTACTACAGTGTAGACTTGCCTTCGAAGGAGCTCCAACCCGTTACTCCTCAGACGCAGCCAAGATCCTTTATTTCATCAGCCAACTTAAAGGTAACGTTCTTCAATGGGCCAACTCATTGCTCTATAGTCATGTTAACCCCCTACTTCCTAAGAACAACTTCTGAAAGAATTTCACAGGCTCTTTGATCGCCCCCTGCAGGCACCAAATGCTGTAAAGCATCTGGTAAGCCTACGTCAGGGCCGTCATGTTGCCTCTGAATACGCCTTGGAGTTCCTGATCCTACACCCAGACTGGATGGAACGAGCTAGCCTTACAAGGTAACTTTCTAAGCTCTCTGTCTGACCACCTCAAGGATCAAAATACCACTCAGGATGAACCTGAGAGTTTTGATCAATTAATCAACCTCACCATTGCTATTGATGGGAGAGAAGGAGAGAACCGAACTACAACTTTCAGAAACCTTCCACTTCCGGGTTTGCGACCCTTCCAAGTAGTTTAGAGAGAACTACAAGACCCAACCTTCCCTGGGCTCTAGTTTTACCTTTTCATCATCAGTTCCCAAAAACAAACACCCTCGCTCTACCTGAGCCTGAACCCATGCAGGTCGGGCGCACACGTTTGTCTTCCGAAGAGAGACAGTGGCGTAGGAGCGCTAATTTCTGTATTTACTGTGGCAATCCCGGGCATTATCTGCCTCACTGCCCGTTTTGGGGAAACGAGAACACCCACCAGTAAAGCGGGACATACTGGTGGGTACTTGTAAAATGGACTCCAATCTTACATTTGAAAATCACATTAAGCATCTGTTTAAAACTTGCTTCTTCCATCTTCGAAACATCTCCAGACTTCGCCCATCCCTAACTTTTTCCGATGCTGAGAAGCTCGTCCATGCTTTTGTCTCCTCCAGGCTCGACTACTGCAACTCCCTGTTTATTGGAATCCCTGGCAAAAACCTTCAGAAACTTCAATATATTCAAAACAGTGCAGCAAGGATCTTGTTGAGAGTTCGTAAATTTGAACATATTACGCCCATTCTCCATAACCTTCATTGGCTTCCTGTCGCCTACAGAATTCAGTACAAAACTGCTCTCATTACACATCAATGCTTACACGGAACTTCACCAGATTATCTGAAGGATATTCTTATTCCATACTCATCCACCCGTTCGCTGCGGTCACAGAACAGTAATCTCCTTCACATTCCGAGAACCAAATTAAGGACCATGGGAGACCGGGCTTTCAGTGTGGCTGCCCCCCGCCTGTGGAACTCTCTTCCTGACTGTCTGAGAGCCCCACAGTCTGTGGTTGACTTTAAGAGCGGCTTGAAGACCTTTCTTTTCAACCGAGCATACTCTACCTCCTCATGATTCTACTTTTGATCTTAGTTGATACTGTTATTGATTTTACTTGTTTTATTACTTGTTTTATTGACATTTAATTCTGTTGCACTTTGTAGCACTTTGAGATTTTCATTAATGAAAAGTGTGTTATAAATTGAATTCTTTGCTGAAGGGAGGTGACCCCACCTCACTGAACAATTATCGACCGATCTCTAAACTCTGCATCTTAGCCAAGGTTCAAGAAAAACTGATAAACTCTCAGATCAAAAATTATCTGGACTCATTTAACATCTTACCTCTCCATCAATCTGGTTTCAGGAAAAAACACAGCACAACAACTGCTTCTCTGAAGGTTCTGAATGATGTTGTTGAAGCATTGGATGCTAAGGACTATTGTGCTGCACTTTTCTTAGACCTGTCTAAAGCTTTTGACACTGTGGATCATAACATCCTGTGTCATAAGCTCTCAGAAATCGGTTTCTCTGATCACACCATCGGTTGGTTTTCTAACTATCTTTCCAATCGGAGGCAATGTGTTCAACATAACGGTACTTTTTCCAGCTATTTAACAGTTAAAAATGGTGTACCACAAGGCTCAGTTTTAGGACCCACTCTCTTTACAATCTACATAGCTAATGTAGGTCACTGCATCCCTGATGCATCCTTACATTTCTATGCTGATGATACAGTTGTTTATTGCCGAGCTAAAACAGTAGCTAAGGCTTTCCAGTTACTGCAATCCGCTTTTGACATCATCCAGTCAGATTTGTTCCGTCTCAAACTTGTCCTAAATGCTGATAAAACAAAAGGGATGTTTTTTTCAAATAGGAAGGCGGTTCCAGCAGATCCTCCTCTGATTTTATCTTCAAATGGTGTACCTATCGAGTTTGTTGATTCCTATAAATATCTGGGTATCCTGATCGATTCACATCTCTCTTTTAAACTCCACGTGGAAAACCTAGTGAAGAAACTGAAAGTTAAACTGGGTTTCTTTTTCAGAAACAGATCATGTCTATCACTGAATGTTAGGAAACGCCTTGTATCTGTGACTTTCCTTCCCTCCATTGATTACGGTGACATTCTCTACATGAATGCTCCTACAAGCACCCTGCGGATGTTGGATGTGGTCTATCATGGTGCACTAAGATTCATAACTGGTTGTGATTATCGTACCCACCACTGCACCCTGTATTCACTGGTTAACTGGACATCATTAACCTCACGCAGACTCTTCCACTGGTACATTTTCATCTTTAAATCACTTCTTGGTCTGCTGCCCTCATACATCTCCTCCTACATGTCTTTGCGTGAGTGCAGCTACAGTGTGCGCTCTCAGGACATGATTACCTGCAGTGTTCCGTCAGTGAGGACTGAACTTGGAAAAAGGGCCTTCTCCTACTCTGCTCCTGCTTCATGGAATATCTTACAAAAAGATCTGAAGCTCTCGACCTTGACTTCTCTAAATGGTTTTCAGAATCTGTTGGAATCCTGGCAAAAACCAATGCAGATTTGTTCCTGTCTTTGATTTTATACGTCTACCTTATAATGTTTTGCTAGTTTTTTGATACTTTGTTAAAAGGAGGAATGTGTATGTATGTATATATATATATATATATATATATATATATATATATATATATATGTATATATATATATATATATATATATATGTATATATATATATATATGTGTATGTATATGTATATATATATATATATATTCTCTCTCTTTTGTTTTCTATTGTTTATTGTTTGTTTGTTTATTGTTTAAGGAAATTCTACCATTGCTGTTCATTGTTCTTTAGTTTTAGCAGGTCGCTTTCGTAAATGAGCCCATGAGGTTCAAAAGATTTACCTGACTAAATAAAGGTTGAATGAATGAATGAATGAATGAATATTATTACTTCAGCTCTAACCTCCCCATTTAAACTCTTGCTCCCTACTGTCATTCAAACAAACAATCAGCACCCCTGATTCTGAACAAAATCTTATACAGTATTTTCTGGTGTATAGGTCGCACCTGTGTATAGGTCGCATTGTCCAATTATCACCAATAGATTGGAAAAATCCCTGTCGCACTGGTGTATAGGTCACACCTACGTTTAGCTCTGCTGCAAATGTCTGTCACATGAGCACACAGCAAGGCTTTTAAGAAGATTAACACTTAAAAACAATTATTTGTTTGATAAAAATTATAGCAAATATATGTTTGAGCTGAACTTTAATTATTTGTTTGATAAAAATTATAGCAAATATATGTCTGAGCTGAACTTTTCCTTAATAAATGAACGTAATTGTGAAATGAGCTGGATTTTAAAATTTGTTTCACCGAAAGTGATAACAAGCCATATATAGGTCGTACCTGAGTATAGGTCGCAGGCCTTGAAAAAAACCATAAAAAGGTGCGACCTATACACTGGAAAATATGGTAAGTTTAGATCTGGTTAAGAAATATTCTCTCCCCACTCGTGAAATCTCCCGTCTCTGTCTCTGGCATAACCGGAGAGACATTAGCTCAAGTGCATCTCAAGACCACAGAATTACATTAATCATCTCCAGCAATCATCTTGAAATGAATTATTTCTTCTTGTTTGATTCTCCAATATCTCAACTTATTTTGGGCTTCCCCTGGCTTAAGAGCCACAATCCCAATATTAACTGGGAGCTTGGGCGAGTAGAAAAGATGAGTGACAAATCTCTTAAGAATTATTTACGCTCTGCTGTCGCCAGTCACCATCAAACTACGCCTCCTGAAGAGGAGGTCGATCTCACCGCTGTTCCGACAGTTTACCACGACCTAGCGGCAGCTTTTAGCAAACGAAGAGCTCTGTCACCTTCCCCACATCGTCCATATGATTGCNATCACTGCTGTTCATTGTTCTTTAGTTTTAGCAGGTCGCTTTCGTAAATGAGCCCATGAGGTTCAAAAGATTTACCTGACTAAATAAAGGTTGAATGAATGAATGAATGAATGAATATTATTACTTCAGCTCTAACCTCCCCATTTAAACTCTTGCTCCCTACTGTCATTCAAACAAACAATCAGCACCCCTGATTCTGAACAAAATCTTATACAGTATTTTCTGGTGTATAGGTCGCACCTGTGTATAGGTCGCATTGTCCAATTATCACCAATAGATTGGAAAAATCCCTGTCGCACTGGTGTATAGGTCACACCTACGTTTAGCTCTGCTGCAAATGTCTGTCACATGAGCACACAGCAAGGCTTTTAAGAAGATTAACACTTAAAAACAATTATTTGTTTGATAAAAATTATAGCAAATATATGTTTGAGCTGAACTTTAATTATTTGTTTGATAAAAATTATAGCAAATATATGTCTGAGCTGAACTTTTCCTTAATAAATGAACGTAATTGTGAAATGAGCTGGATTTTAAAATTTGTTTCACCGAAAGTGATAACAAGCCATATATAGGTCGTACCTGAGTATAGGTCGCAGGCCTTGAAAAAAACCATAAAAAGGTGCGACCTATACACTGGAAAATATGGTAAGTTTAGATCTGGTTAAGAAATATTCTCTCCCCACTCGTGAAATCTCCCGTCTCTGTCTCTGGCATAACCGGAGAGACATTAGCTCAAGTGCATCTCAAGACCACAGAATTACATTAATCATCTCCAGCAATCATCTTGAAATGAATTATTTCTTCTTGTTTGATTCTCCAATATCTCAACTTATTTTGGGCTTCCCCTGGCTTAAGAGCCACAATCCCAATATTAACTGGGAGCTTGGGCGAGTAGAAAAGATGAGTGACAAATCTCTTAAGAATTATTTACGCTCTGCTGTCGCCAGTCACCATCAAACTACGCCTCCTGAAGAGGAGGTCGATCTCACCGCTGTTCCGACAGTTTACCACGACCTAGCGGCAGCTTTTAGCAAACGAAGAGCTCTGTCACCTTCCCCACATCGTCCATATGATTGCTCCATTGACTTGCTTCCTGGCGCCCCTTTGCCAACAAGCCAGCTCTACAACCTTTCCGGCCTAGAGAGAGAGTCAATGAAGAAATATATAAACGACTCCTTAGACTCACTCAGGCATGATTCGCCCTTCTACCTCCCCTGTCGGGGCAGGTTTCTTCTTTGTTTCTAAAAAGAATAAAATAAAATAAAAGCCTTGTATCGATTACAGAGGTTTGAACAACATAACCGTTATAAATAAATATCCTCTTCCCTTGATCGATTCTCTTCATGAACAGCTGCAAACAGCAACCATGTTTACCAAACTCGATTTAAGAAACGTCTACCACCTCGTACACATTAAAGAGGGCAACAAGTGGAAAACAGCCTTTAGAACCCCCTTCGGCCATTTTGAGTACATGTATTAAGTTGTGCCCTTTGGTTTAACCAATGCCCCCATGTATTTCAGGACCTCGTGAACGTTGTGTTACGAGACTTTATCGGTGATTTCATTTTTGTTTATCCCAACAATATTCTCATTTATTCCCATGACCCCCTGCAACACGTGAAACAAGTGAGAGTAGTTCTACAGAGACTCTTAGAGAATCAATTATTTGTTATAGTGGAGAAGTGTGAGTTTAATGTTCCCACAGTTTCCTTCCTGGGGTTCATTTTTGAAGGTGGGCACTGTAGGACTGACTCTGAAAAAACCAGAGCAGTTGTCGAATGGCCAATCCCGGAGTCCAGGAAACAGTTACAACATTTCTTGGGGTTTGTCAACTTTTATAGATGTTTTCTCAGGGACTACAGTCGTGTCACAGCCCCACTTTCCCAACTCACCTCTACCTCCAAGACTTTCTGTTGGACACCAGAGGCCAACACAGCCTTTTGTATATTAAAGAAACAGTTTTCCTCCACGCCCATCCTTTGCCATCCAGACCCCAAATGTCAGTTTATTCTCGAGGTCGACGCCTCAGACACAGGGGTGGGGGCAGTACTCTCCCAGAGGTCCCCTGATGACAACAAGGTTCATCCGTGTGCTTTCTTTTCAAGACGTTTATCCCAAGCTGAAAGAAACTATGATGTTGGCAACCGTGAGCTTCTGGCAGTCAAACTAACCCTCGAGGAATGGCGGCACTGGTTGGAAGGCACTGACACCCCTTTCTTGATCTGGACTGATCATAAGAACCTTACTTACCTCAGAGATGCTAAACAATTGACTCCACGTCACACAATGGTCACTGTTTATCAACCATTTCAACTATATTTTGACTTTCAGACCCGGCTCTAAGAACGTTAAGCCTGACGCACTTTCCGGCCAGTTCGCTCCCCCCAATGTCCCAGAGCCAGAGGAAACTATTGTCTCTCTTGTATGTATTGTTGGGGCTCTTACCTGACCTATTGAGAGTGAGATTAGAGAGGCCCTTAAGTCTGACCCTGACCCCGGCAACGGACCCCCTGGAACCCTGTTTGTCCCAACCTGCATGAGGGCTAAGGTACTACACTGGCTTCATACCAATAAACTGTCTTGTCACCCAGGTACGACCCACATGCTCTCCTTGGCCAAGACACATTTCTGATAGCCCTCCATGTCCTCTGATGTTAAAGCCTTCATCACAGCCTGCCATACCTGCACTAGGAATAAGACTGGTACTCAACCCCCTGCTGGACTTCTACAGCCACTTCCAACCCCGAGCTGCCCTTGGTCACACATTGCCATCGACTTCGTCAAAGGCCTGCCACCTTCTCAGAATCAGAATCGGTTTATTATTGCCATTGTCAAAGAATGAAATTCACTGACTAGGAACTTGCTTTGGCATAGAGGTGCAATAAAAAAGACGTAAAAATAGAATAAAAACACACGAACACACCAACCAATAAACACAATGCAGTACAGCACAATATTCACAATAATATTCACAATAAATGGCAGTGACAAATGGTGCTAGAAGATAAATGGAGTGATGATGTACAGTTTTAGGCCAGTGATAAATGACGGTAACACTACTATACTTAAAATCAAAAAAGGCGTTCAATACAGGATCAACTGGACTTTATTTGTTGCAGAAAACGTTTCGACTTCTGTCCAGAAGTCTTTTTCAATTCTGAATGAATGAAAGCTGTGAGAACGAGAAGTTTTATACAAGCCACGCACCAACATATGAAATTGGAAACTGAAATAACACCACAAAATACCTAACATGCCCATTCTATTTAAATTGACAAAACAAAACAACACATCACACCTGGGGGTTTGTAACACATACATGTAAATTGAAAGATCACACCTTAACAGTAGGAGGTTCCCTTGAGGTCTCTGGTAGAAGACACAAACTGTATGTAAATTGAAAGATCACACCTTGTTGATCCTGTATTGAACGCCTTTTTTGATTTTATCATGTCCTGGATGACTGAGAATCTTCACCAGCATACTACTATACTTACCATTATCGATTATTTCTCCAAGGCTGCCCATTTTGTCCTGCTCCCCAAGCTTCCCTCGGCCCTTGAGACTGCCCAGCTCATGACCCAGCATGTGTTTCGATTCCACGGTATCCCTTCAGACGTGGTGTCTGACCATGGTCCTCAGTTCATCTCACAGGTATAGCGCTATTTCTGTAACTCTCTGGGAGCCTCTGCTAGTCTCACCTCAAGCTACCACCCCAATCCAATGGCCAGGCTGAACGCTACAACCAGGAACTGGAGACCACCCTTCACTGTGATGCAGAGAAGAACCCGTCAGCCTGGAGCCAGCACCTGGTGTGGGTGGAATATGCCCACAATTCTCATAGATCCACGGTCACAGGTATGTCCCCCTTTGAAGCCTCTTTAGGCTATATGCCCCCTTTGTTCCCCAGTTTAGAGATGGCTGCACAGTCCCCTCAGTCCAACATCACTTTAAACGCTGCCGCCGTATCTGGTGCCAGGCCAAGGCAGCCCTCCTGCGCACAGCGGTTCAAACCAAAAGGCTCGTCGATCAGCACCGCTCCACGGCACCCACTTATCAGGTGGATCAAAGAGTGTGGTTGTCCACTCGGGACATCAACTTGAAGGACAGCCCCCATAAGTTGGCACCCCGCTTCATTGGTCCTTTCCCCATTTCAAAAGTCATAAATCTCTCTGTAGTACGGTTCCAGCTCTCCAACTCTATGAGGATACACCCGACGTTTCATGTGTCCTAGATCAAGCCTGTCTCCGTTAGTCCCTTGTGTACCCCCTCCGACCTCCCTCTTCCGACTCGCCTGGTTGACAATCACCCTGCGTTCATGGTAAGAACCATCTTAGACGTGCGACGCAGAGGTAGAGGTTTCCAGTACCTCGTCGATTGGGAGGGGTACGGCCCAGAGGAGAGGTCTTGGATCCCTAGGTCGTTTATTCTGGACCCCAGCCTCATCACCTCCTTCTTTAGGAACCACCTCGAGAAACGCCTCAGGTCGCCTGGAGGTGATTCTTGAGGGGGAGGTACTGTCAGAATACCACTACCTGCAGCCCCTCCTCCAAGATGGCTTCTGATTATCAACACCTGGCGGTCATCAACCCGATGAGGATCTCTTCCTACATAAGGCTGCAGTCCTGTGCTACTCTTTGCTGGAGCATATCACCATCTCATGGTATTTGTGCTTCTGAACTTTGGTATATGAAAGAGTTATTTACCTGTTGCTCTCGTCTCCAGTGTTCCTGACTCCTCGGCTCTGGTTCTCCTGGTTCTGCCTTGGTTCTCCTTGTGACCCGTCCTGGTTCTTTTCATGCTCTGACCTTGGTTCCCCTCGTGACCCGTCCTGGTTCTCCTCGTGCTCTGACCCGGTTCTCCTCGTGACCCGTTCTGGTTCTACTTGTGCCTTGTCCTCACCAGTTGCCCACCATCCTCATCCAACTGGATCCTGGAACTGTTCCTTCTCTGAAGCTCTCCTAAGGATTGGATGTTGGACCAAACATCTCCCCTCAACCTGTAAGAAAGAAAGCAACATCAAGTTACGACCTGTTCTCCTGCAAACCACATCTGACCATCTTCTCCCTCTTTCAGGAGCTGCAGAGAAGCTTCTGTGAAAGTCTTTACTCACTGTAAATAATAAACACTGTCATTTTATATCTGCCTGTGTCTGTCTCGTTCCAGGTCTCATACAAATCTGGGTTCCTCGAGTTATAACAGAATCATGCTGAGAAATGATAGGATTGTAACAATTTTGGACAAACCTTGAGAAGAACTGCTCTGTTTCTGCTCAGAATGTGTGTTCTCCATGACTCTCAGCTACTATTACCTCAAATTTTAGCTCAATGTCTGTAAAATTGACCAAGTTTGAGCCATATTTGTGTTGGCTAATGTCAGTTAGTTGTGAGAGCCATGTTGGATGTGGTTGTTAACAAAACTTAATCAGTTGTGGCTGTCCAACACATCTAAAACAGTCAAATCCATCCAGTGTTTCATGAACTAACAAACAGGGTTGACACCAAAACTTTAGGCAAACATCTCACATAATCAGTAGTACTTGGATTATGTGTTAGTTACTATTAGTCCTAACTTTAGACACATTTTTGTAAAACTGACTAAGTTATAGCCATTTGTGTGTTTTGTGAGGTCAGGTGGCCATGGTAGCTTAGTGATGTGCGCCACAGTAATCCTGAGGCTGTAGGTATGAGTCCAGACTTTGTCAATTGTAAACCAATTGCCAAATCTTTCTCAAGTTTGCTCAGCGTAGCAATCCCTACAGAAAGGAGCAGCCAAAAGAAAAACATCAGCTGGCCATGGCAGTCATCCTAAATTGGGTTGACTCCAAAATTGTGTTTATTTTTGTAGGTGTACATCCAATTAACAGTTCCTGAAAATTTTGGTTTAATGGATATTTTGCTGACAGTTGAATCGAAACATCCATCCATTATAAGAAAGTTCATTCTGTAGCGTGTGAAGAAGGAGAAACAAACTGATCTGCAAGCACTTCTTCTTCTTCACCTGGTAAAACCTGGGGAGCACCTCGCTGGCTCCTCCTACTGGGTGAGAGAGAGATGAGGCCACATACCTCACCAACACACCACACAGCCCCCCCCCGAACACCCAGAAGGGCAAATACAAAACATATCAGTCTCTCACAGGGGCCCTAATCAACCTGCCGAACCGACTGCGTCGACTCGGGGGCGGAGAAACGGCTGGCACCCGTGCAGGAACAACATTTTGTGCCACAGGGGGAGGAACACAGTTGGGGGGAGAAAACGGAAGATGGGGTCGAGCAGGAGGGCGGCCGCGTCTAGGAACCTGAGCCGGCAACACCTCATCATCAGCCAACACATAGGCTGGCTTCAGGCGGTCCACTGTAACCAGCTCTCTACGCCCACCCATGTCTAAAACAAAACTTTTC
>JBBPBX010091617.1:0-13899 GCA_038048925.1 Garcialebias charrua
ATATATATATATATATATATATATATATATATATATAGATATAGATATATATATATATATATATAGATATATATACATAGATATATAGATATACAGTATATATATAGTATATATACAGTAGTTATAAATATAGTTATTTATTTATATAGATACCTATATTTATAACTATATATATATATACAGTATATATACATATAGATACCTATATTTATAACTATATATATATTATATATATACGGTACACAAATGAAAGAGTGGAGATCAGGTGGTTCTCTATGGACTTTAGATGTTTGGACAAGCTGACAATCTGGAGAAGCTGCACATATTTACTGACCTGACCCACTAAGTGAAGACCAGATCAGTCACCTGGGCCCTGCTTGCTGTTCTGTTGCCCTGAAGGCTGCAGGTTTGGAAGAATTTGGAGTTAATTAAGTTTTGTTTAATTTCTGTCCAGTTTTATTAAAAAGTTATTTAAATCAAACTAAGTACACAACAGAGTATTTAACATCAGGGTGGATGCTCAGTGCTTTATTTATGGTTATTTAAGTCTGCGTTATGTAACGGTTTGATGATCCTTGTCACATATTTATTTAGGTTTTTTGTGTATTTATTGTCAAATAAATAAATAAAAAAGATTTTGTCGCTGTGTTCTTTCAAATAGAAAATTATTTCACTGCATGTTCATGAAGAATAAGACAAAGCAACAGTACTGTTCATCCAATCATCATTTTAATGTTTGCATGAAAACATGGTGACTATGAGAACATCCTGTGTTCCTGGGTTCCTCTTCTTCGGACGTAGAAGTACACCTCTGGGTGTAAAATCCTCATCGGAAGCCCATCATCGACAATGTTTCAAAACTGCATAACACAGATAAAATGTAACACAAAGTAAGAGCTACACATAACTTATTGAAAGGGTTATACATAATTTACGATACTTTATTACAAATACGCAAAGATTTGAGAGTAGTCTATCCTTACCGGTGTTTTGACTGCGCCGACGCCATTACAACTGTGTTTAGATGCATGCGCGTTCACGAGACAGCCAAGCTGTGGAGGAGGAGCTAAGGAGGCGGAGTTGCAGGTCACCCAGAGTGCAAGGGGGAGGAGGGAGAACGGTCTCTGTTCAAAATTTTTCTAAGTTTCAGGGCTTTGCAGAAATCGCAGATAGTACCTTTAAGGGCCTTGCTCAAGGGTCCAGAGTGGGGCAAATGAGGGTGGAAGCAGGTGTGGGGGCTTCACCTTTCCCACCCACATTATTGATGTTGTTACCGGGATTTGAACCAGCAAACTTTTAATCACCAGCCCACCTTCTCTGGGCCATCACTCCCTCACCTCAACTCATTCTCAAAAAACACATAAAATCGGTTCTAGGTCAGTAAGCACAACCAGAATTAATAAGGCGCACCGGATTATAAGGCTCACTGTCGATTTTTGAGAAAATTAAAGGATTTTAAGTGCGCCTTATAGTCTGAAAAATAAGGTATTTTTCCAAAGCAAATGCTAATTTTTAATTTTGTAATAAAAATATAGTTTTAGACATTTCAAAGCACTTTTTCGCTGAATCTTTATGTAACATCTGGAAATTAAAAGCTTCTTTCTGTCATTTTGACCTTGACTAACAGTGGCTGCACACAAAACTAAAATGTAGCCAAACAAATATATCAAAAGTGGTTCTGATTAACACATTCTTCACACCTTAGAGCCAATAAAACTACAAGAAAAGCTCTAATTAACAGAACACTTTAGTTTTTGAAGGGAATTGGGGAAAATGAAAAGGGGGAATTGTGCTGTAATCATTTTCTGCGGTCCAATTTCAACTCAGAGCTGGCACCGCTTTTGTTTTAATCAGCCTTGCCAGCAGAAAAGAAGCCAAACCTGACTGAGCGAAGCCGTGAACTAACAGGAGTTTATTTAGTCAAAACTAACTGTGTCACCATCTTATTTATTCTGCTACTAAAGCTGCTGAAGGTTCGGTAAGAACACATTCTGTTCGGTTTAAAAAAAATGACAGAATATGATTTTGGAATTATGGCACAATTATAAAACGATCAGCTGACACTTTAGATTATTAGGAGGGTGTATTAAGTTAAGACAAAAGGAGCAAAAATAATTTGTTTCCTCAGCGGTGGTGATACAAACACATATGAACGTTTTTTTTAAAAAATATAATGTCGAGCATAAGAATGTAACTCACTTACCGGTAACATTGTCTAAAAGATTAAGATGATCCAAAAACACATAGATACAAGTGGGAGTTCAAAACTTCTAAGATGATCTTTATTTGTATTTTGCTGCCATAAATTTTAAAATGATCCTTTTGCTTCCATGAAAAAGGTGCAACTCTTTAGTTTAATTATTAGATAGACTTCCTGTGTTCCACTGCAAATAACTTATGTGAAAATCATTGCATTCTGTTTTATTTACACCAGGATTGAGATCGTACGTCATGTAAACGTTGTTGGCAACACAGATCAGTGGGAAACATTTTTGCCTGGTCCGACTGGGAGAGGCAGCACTTACTGGCTGAAGGGACGCTCTTAAAGCTGCTATATGTAACTTTTCTAAAAAATATATATTTTTAACATATTTCTTCACTCTGTCACTATCTCCTGACAGACTGATGTTAGACAAGTAATCTCTGGAAAAAAAACTATAGTCCCCTTTTTTCTCCAGGTGGTACTAAAAGCATTTCTAAAAACCCACAGTGACCCGCCGTTAACCAGCCAATAAAAACAGAGTTTTTAACCAGCCAATAAAAACTGAGTTTTTAACCAGCCAATAAAAACAGAGCTTCTTACGCCCCTAACCCACACCCCCGCCTGTCCCAGCCCGAAGCCAGCGCACATCTGCGCACGTTCTCATTCAAAGAATTGCAAAGTGATACAGGACTGTTTTGTATGTGACACAAATGTATTAAATTCCCCTTCTTCATCACTGATCTGGACTTTTCTTTTGTTTTTTTGCCAAAATAATAATAATAATAATAATTAATTCAATTTATAATGCACTTTTCATTACTGAAAATCTCAAAGTGCTACACATATATTGAATGCTACACACATTCATAAACCGGTGGCGGCAGACTACCATGCAAGGTGCTTTCCAGTCCTACCGGGAGCAACTCAGGGTTAAGTGTCTTGCCCAAGGACACAACGACACATGGTGCGGGTCCCGGGAGTCGAACCGCCAACTTTCCGATCGGGAGACGACTGCCTTACCACTACACCACGGCCGCCCGTCAAGTGATCGCTTCCTCCTCCGCTGACTCCATGACTGAAATGATGAGGAAATGAATGAATTTGTCACGAGCGAATTAAACTCGGGTTCAACGTGGCTGCGCGAGGCTCTGCAGATTTCCTGGTGTTCTGGTGTGCTGGACCAGCGCTCCATGTTTTTATTTTATTTTTTAGAACGTTTTATTAACATATAAACACAGAATATTGCAGCGGCTGCGACAGGACATGCAGTGGAGGCGGAGCTATGGAGGCTGAGCTAAAGTTCAGCAGAGAGCAAGGGGGAGGGACCAGAAACATGTCTCTGTTCAAAATGTTTCTAAGTTCCAGCGTGTTCCAAAAATGACATATAGCAGCTTTAACCTTCCTACGGTGTTAGGGTCCGTAGTGACCCGTTTTAAATTTTAAATCATGATACTGTCTTTTAAATATTTTTTTTTGCATCAAGGCTTTTTGACTTTGTCTGGAACCTTTATTTAAATTAAAAAAAAATATTTTTATTTTATTTAAATTAAATTTTATTTTTTATAAAACAACACGCACTTGCCGCGCTGGGGTCATTTGTGACCCAGTTATGGTATAAGACTATCAACCAATAATCAGTGTCAAAACTGAAATCATAAACACACTGTGACCTCACTAACTTTGTCATACATATGTTATTTTAGAGATGTGTTCTAATACTTCTTAAAAAAAACACTGTTTTGAGGGCATTTTTTGGCTGATTTAAGACGGGTCACAACTGACCCGTTAACATCATAAGTGCGTGCGGGATCTCGACCCGCTAGGAAGGTTAATGTTTTAGGTTCTTCCAGAAACACAATATCAGGTTAGGAATAGAAAGCAGATTTTTATTTGACATATTTTCCTGATTTCATGTTAGCAGTGGTGTAGTGTACGTAATATGCAGGCATACAGAGTATACCCACTAGAAAAGCTAAATAATTTCAGTATATTCACTTAAGTGCCTAATGATACATGCCATATCATTAGACACGTGTCATTGATTTATTAAACGCTTTCGTAACACTCTATCTGTATGTAGCTTGTTTATTACATTTGCTTATCCAGATAATTATTGTATGGTTCTGTACTTACTACTTAATACTTGAACATGTTTTGCTTTGATACTGTTTTATAAATTCTATAACATGTTTTTAACACAAAGCCAACTGTTGTACAAAGTACAAAGTTTGTTGAACATTTATTCAAATATAAGCATCAGATAAATTTGGAAATGTTCAATGTGTTTAAAAATCACAATAAATATTGTACTAACCAATGTACAATGGTTTCTATTCCCACTACAAAAAACTTAGACTACACCACTGGCTGTTAGGAAACATCCTCAGTTAGAGAAATCAATGTTTTTGGAGCACTTGTGTGGACTGCCTTTGCAAATCAAATATTCAAGATGGCCGCCTTAGCTGAAAGGGAAAATTTATTATGAGTCAGCTCTTTTAAAAGATATAGAGCTGCCGTTTGGTGTGGTGGTAGCTGACAGCAATGCACAATGCACAGGGTACATACAGAAATTCTTAAGTTAAATTTAATACCTTTTAATACCCTCACAATATTTTTTATTACCATCACGACACTGAGCTGCAACCGTAGTGGCAACCTCTTGTATTTCAGTTCAGAGCAACTAATTATAAAGTGATAGATTACTGTGATTTCCTTCCTAAAACTATGGTAGTAAATGTAGTTTTATAATAATTACTGGATACATCAATTTGCTTCTTGCCTCAATAAAAGCACTGACCTATTTGTTATTTAAATCTAACCCAAGACAAAAAGTTTAATTGTTCCCAGACATAACATATCTCTAATGGCAAACGAAAAACCCTAAATTTGAAAACAGAACGGTTTAATTAAAATAATTCAACACTGAAAACATGCACAATTCAAAAAGAGAGGGAGAAAAATAATAACTACTGTATTTTTCATCCTGTAAGTCGCAGTTGTTTTTGCATAATTTACATGCCTTGCAACTTATAGGCCGAAGTGACATATTTATAGATTTTTTTCCCCATATTTATAAACCATTTTTGACTGAGATATGACCGTTTCCATTCATTCTGACTGAAAAAAAAAAAAAAAAACAGCAGTACTTGATGGCAGCAGAGTAGTAATAGTGTATGGCATGCTGTTGGCTGTTGTATCATGTAATAGGAAAACGTGCCTAATGCCTATAGAGACAAAGTTCAAAAAGTTCAAGACAAAAACAACTGGACTTTATTTATTATACTACACTTTATTGTTTTTCTCTTGCACTTTCTATAATTTACCATGTCCTGGATGACTGAGAATCTTCACCAGCTAATAATGACTAAATCAGCCTGCCACACTCTCCCCACCTTCATTCTGCTCTCTGCTTGGAACCGTCAATCCAACTGCACCGCCTCGGCAAAATGCAGCTAATTTGACCATTAAAGTGCATTTATTAAGAAAATGATAGACTGAGACACACCTTTGCTATAATTTCGAGCTAAAAAAAACAATTGTTTAGGTACTTTTCTTGTTAAATGTTGGAGGATCAAGCCATGTTGCTCTTTCCTGTTTCTTTTTACAGACATGACACCTCGCCTCGGCCAGCTGTAGGTGCAAACGCACACTGACGTCATTGTTTTAGCTTAGGTCCTACTCGATCAATAAAATTAGAAAAGATAAATAAATTCACAGACGTTTTTTTAGCCGACAGAATGAGAAATATATAGTTGTGTAGGTTTGAAAAAAATAATACCTCGAATACCTCGTCATATGACGTTTATTACTTTTTAATACATTTTAATGGCCGTAATTTGTGTTAGTTTTATTTACTACCTTTTAATACCTTTTACAACCCCACGGATACCTTGAATGCATTCTGAATTCAAAGCTAAAAATTCAAGATGGCCACCGAAGCTAATTTCACATGGCTATAACCGTCAACATCAACGAGGACCCTCATCAATATGCGTACCGCGAGAACCAATCAACAGAGGACGCCATCTCCTCTGTGGTCCACACTGCTCTCACCCACCTGGATCAGAAGGACTCATACGTGCGTCTGCTCTTTGTGGACTTCACATCTGCCTTCAACACCATGATCCCCCAAACTCTGATAGACAAACTATCCACACTTGGACTAAGCCCCTCCGTTTGTAACTGGGTCTTAGACTTCTTAACAAACAGACCACAGTCCGTGAAGATCCACAACTTCTCCTCCTCCACCATTACCCTCAGCACTGGCTCTCCTCAAGGATGTGTGCTGAGCCCTCTTCTGTTCACTCTGCTCACATATGATTGTACAGCCACACATCCAGGCTGTCATATTGTTAAGTTTGCAGATGATACAGCGGTGGTGGGATGCATCACAAACAATGATGAGTCCAGCTACAGACAGGAGGTGGAACACCTGGAGAGCTGGTGCAAAGAGAATAACCTTCACATGAATGTGAAGAAGACAAAGGAGATGATTGTGGACTTCAGAAGGAACAAACACACCCACACCCCACTGAACATAAGTGGATCTGCAGTGGAAGTGGTCTCCAGCTACAAATACTTGGGTGTACACATGAATGATAACCTCAGCTGGAGCAACAACACCACCAGCCTGATCAAGAAAGCTCATCAGAGACTCTACTTCCTCAGACGACTGAGGAACAGCTTCTACCCTGAGGCTGTTAGACTCATGAATAAATAATCAATACAAATAAACACTGCAAAATATCACATCATGCTGATGCTGATCTGTTTTCTTGTTGCTGTGTTCATCTGTGACCATCTGCTCATACAGACTCGTGTTCGTGCTGCTGTTTATAATGATGTTTTTCTATTACATTAGGGCTTAGTGTATTTCTAGTTGATGTTTTTCTTAGTTAATCCTAGATGTTATTACTGTTTTTCTCTTACATTTTGTTGTTGGATGTAACTGGGACCATGTGTACATAATCTCGTTTTCATCACATGTACCACATGCGGTGCAAGTGACAATAAAGACTCTCTGACTCTGACTATAACTCAGCTGTTTTTAAAGTTTTTCAGTAGAAATTCAGTGTATTTGTAGCTGAGAACAATCCCTAATAGACCCTGGTTGCAAATCAAAAATTAAAGTTGTCCGATTGGCTAAAAAGAAAAAAATGCCAAAAATCAGTCATTTAAAAAAAATATTAAGCTGAAATTTAGTGTGCTGGTAGCTGAGTGCAATGCTCAAAGAATAATTAATTCAAATAAAAAAATCCAAGATGGCCACCAAAGCTACATTTAAATGGTTTTAGCACAGCTATTTTTACACAGCTGAAATTTGGTGTGGTTACAGCTGAGAATGTTCCCCATCATCGCATACTGAATCCAAATCAAAAATCCAACATGGCCACCATAGCTTAAAATAATAATTGACTATGACTCATTGATTTTTATTTTTTACCCTAATGAGCTGAAAGTTGGTTTGGTGGTAGCTGAGAGTGAACCCCAACATGTAGTCCTGTCAAATTGAAATTAAAGAGGAACTAAACCCAGGTTGAGACGGTACTCCTTCCCCTAACGCCAAAATTACACTACATACGGTCCGCACCGCTCCGCAGGTCGCAGCTGAGCGTCTCAAACTCCAATTTCCACTTCCTCCGCTCAGCTCAGGTCCGCCTGCATGCGCCGCTCCTAGACGCATGCGCGGGATTTGCGGGATCGCGCGATAAATCAAGTGATAAATAAGTAAGTCAGAACAAAACAATTCATTCGGTGGAAGAAGGAGAACAACAGTAGAGACTGCTGCCTTGATCTTCTCTCGTAAATGAGCGACAGGACATGGTTTGAGCAACAGGAAGTGAGGTATTACATTTTCAGAATAAAATACTTTATTTATTTATTTATTTCTTGTATTGCGTTTGTAGGCGTAGTCATAAATGATAGTTTGACAGCATTTTTGTACAAATAAATCCGTATAGAGCTAGGATTAGTCCGCCCGTGGTGATTTTATTTTGTAAATACGGAAGTTGTGCTCGTTCCTTTTCCTGTTGGTGCGACGTAATCTTCAAAAGTTGACTCCGCACAGCTCCGGCGTCCGGCAGAAATAGAAAAATTTCTAATTTTGACGGACTGCCGTCCGCTCGCCGCTGCTCGCCGCCGCCGTGCGGAGCCAGTATAAACTCTGTCATTGATTATAATGGGTGCGTATTTGCTGCGGAGGTCGGACCGGAGCGGGGCGGAGCCGGAACGCGTGTGGTGTAATTTTGGCGTAAGCAGATCCAAAATCACAATCAAAATGGGCGTGTCGAGAGACAAGGAGGGGAGGAGGTAGAGTTGTGCTTTTGTCCACGCCTCCACCAGCAACAACCTAAAACAAATTAAACCTCTAGCCAACAACATACACCAAGCAACAACAAAGGATAAACATGTAGATGTATTTCAAGAAAATGGGGAAAAAAAAGAAAAAATAAACCGTTTGTCAGGAGTGAAATGTGGCACTTCCATATAAGGTATGAATGCTGCAGGACCTTCTCATCTCTGCAGGGGATTGGCTCTGCTTGAACCACTTCCGTGACGTCAGAGTGAGAAAATATGTCACAGTGAGAATCCTAGACCAATAAGAAAATTAAGGTGCAATCCCTCTGTTCAACCCATAGGGGTTACCGTAAACACGTTTTTAGACCGGGGTTTAGTTCCTCTTTAAATTGGCAGCAGCGTGGCAGTCCCCGTCAAAGTTTCTCCAGGAACTTTCTATTAAATATGTTCTCTTTTGCATTTTGCATCAATATTTAATTTATTAAATGTTGCATAGATTATTTTGCACATAGAATTATTAATTCAGTTAGCACACAAGATACACAGTTTATCTTCTAAATTCTGATGTGTAAGAAACAAAATACTGCAGACAATTTCTTGCTCATATTATAAACTACAGAACTGATATTTTTATTTTTTTATTCTTCCCCATTCTTCTCCACTCCAGCTCGAACAAAACTATAATAAACCTTTAAATTAAAACGAGTCTTTGAAGCAGAATGCAAAGTGAATTGTTTGAGATTTGGTTGATGGGGATTCAGGCCTGAGCCCCTCACATCTCTGCCATCTGCCTTCTGAAACCTGGATCCGTCTGTGCGGGTAAATATTGTGTTTCGTTAAAGGTTTTAGAAGAAAACAAAGAGCAGAAGTGATGCAGATCCTCTTTTATCTCAAAATATGTCCCCCTCCAGTTCTATTTTTAAATGTGGACGTGAGCCGTGGAGTCTTCTGCTCATTAAATATTTAGGGCCATTTGCTCTCCCCAAGAAATACAGCCATCACCGAGCTCATGAATAGAAATTAAAGTTTGAATTCATCAGGAGAATTCTCTCAAACCGGTTGATGCCACAAGGATCTCAATGCCCACCCTCACTTCCTTTATCACATCCTCCTGCATCCTTCCTTTCTCCAGAAAGTAACTTAAAAAAAACAAGTTATCGCATTTTCAACCAATTACATCGTAAAACAACTGGACCTGGAACTAGACCCCCTGGATCCAGCAGCGGATACGAGCCAAGTGGGTTGTGTGTGAACATGGAGGCAGTTTGGTGGTGGCCAAGCAGCCTGGCAGGCCTGGCAGGCCTGACTGACGGTGGCGCTGCTCGCTCTCTAACAGTGTCTCTGCCGAGGTCTTTTATTTCTGCTTCTGGCTCGCAGCTCCTGCACGGCGTGGGCGGTTTGGAGGCAGCTGACTGCGTTCAGCTTTAGAGAGCGTTTGGAGTGCGGCGACTTTCCAAGAAATCGACAGACATGACTCGAACTCCAAGTGCGCTTCAGGGGATGAGCATTTTTCCAAAAATCTTTACAAACCGGCCGTGACTCAACCTTTGGTTTCCGTTTCTTCTGTGCGCAAACAAACACCGCAACTTTAAACAAATTCACAACTGAAAACAGTTTTTCAAAATAAAACAACAACTTTAATGTATATTCTGTCAGTTCATCCGAATATTTAACAAAATAAGTCATGGCTTCTAGTTAGCAACCCATCTACTTAAAGACTTTTTTAATTAATTGTCTAGAAACTGAGGAAACCGTTTGTTATTATGATCATTTTCAGGGACTCTGCATGAATTTTGACTGAATCCCAGATTTCAGCAGCTCAACAGTCTCTCTGTATCATTGGTACCTTCACATATCTGCAGCGATGGACACTGGCTGAAGGAACGAGAAGACAATGCTTGGAGATCAAATGAAATAATTAATAACTGAAGATTGGGGATGCGGGATCTGGGAGTCCTCCCCCGGAAAATTTGGAATAAAATAGATGTGATTTCCTGCATTTTTGTGTATTTTAATGCTAATTGAAGAGGCAGCTATGCGATATTAAGAAGCTTGTAAGTGGCTGTTGTGTTTAAAATTACAAAGTAGTGTTTATGTAATTATTTTCAGTTTACATATCCAACATATTTTTATTCATTCAAGGAAGTCATATTCGTTCATAACTTTAATATTAGTAAGCCTGATAGTTACCGGATCCAAGCAAACAGTAACCCGAACGCACCCTGTCAAAATAAGAGCGTTCCCGGATCCTTTTCCGGTAGGATCCTGCTCAAAATTAAGCCTGCTCTGGGAGAATTCATGAGAGAACTACAAATCCTACAGCAGTGAGAAACCGTTATGTAACATGAGACAAAAATAATCTAAAATTTGATATAAAAACTGTATAAGAAGAGTTAGGATTGTGGGACTAATAAGAGTTTGTAACTATTGTAGAGCGTGCAACATCATCAGATGTTCAGTTCAACGTTCTGTGGTAAAATTACACAAAATCAGACAACTTATACTTTGTGTAAAAAAAACATCCGTTCAGTCTAATAAAGTCCAGCTTTCTGTGATGAGTTTGTACTCTGAATAACAGGGATAACGATAAATGAAGGACACATTATCATAAGTCATGTGATGGCACTGCTACTAAAAGTTAGAGTAAATTACTCCTGACAGAGCTGCATATTTATTTATTCATAGTGTAGCATATAGTGTTTGCATTTCTTTCCAAAGCAACAGAAGGAGATGGAAATTTAAGGAAATGGATGGAAACAGAAGAACTGGTCAGACAGTCTGAAATAAATGTTTCACACATGCCTCGCTTCCAGTGAACGGGCCGTGCTGTTTGTGTCCTCACCTCATCCAGGTGCACCAGAAAGGTGACGTTGTTGCCCATGTTGGCGGTGAGTTTTCCATCTTTGGTGGTCAGCGTGAGTCCTTTGGGAGGTCTGTTGGGGCACTGCTGCTTCCTTGCCGTGTACATCTCTTTAACTCCTTTGGTGCAGTTGTTCAGTACCACTTTACGGTATCTATGGCAAGACAAAAAGACAAACACTGACGTTCTGTTTAACTTTATTTTAAATATTGACTTTCTACTTGAGCCTATCACTGTTTGCACCTATTTATATCTGACATTTTCTGAAATCTCTTGGATGCTGCATGAGCTTGTGTCTGATAGTCGGAGCTGAACTCAGCACGGTGCAGCGGCGGTGTGTTAACAGCCTCTGGGAGAAGATGACAACTGACAAGACGAGCTGTGTCAGAGGCTGTGACGCCCCGGGACGTTTAATCAGAGCGGCAGCGAATAAAAACACCGTTGCTGTGATTAAGCTTCGTAAGGTGTTCGTCCCCTGGGGGTGTCTCCAAAACTAACACAGAGGATGCATTCCTCGGGTGCGCCGACGGAAAACGGACCATCTTTAAATGTAAACGATCACAATAAAGACAGAAATAGTTGTTCTGTTTTAGAGAGATGTTCACCTTGTGTTCCCCTCCCCCACTATTTTCAAATGTTCTCTCTCAGAGGGTGGTGGCTGAAATGCTCCTACAAAATAAGACAGCTCTTTAAGAAGCGGATACAGGTAGTCCTCGGGTTACGACAGCCTCGAGTTACGACGTTTCCTGGTTACGACGCACCTCCCATATATATATATATGCAGTGGTGGGCGCATGAACGCTAGGTAGCGCTAAAGCGCTAATCCGCTTACAGTGGACCTAAACTTTTTGTCAGCGTTTTTGTGAATTGACTAACTTTTATAATTCATAAGCGGATTTGTGCTATTTTTATTTAAAATGCAGTACCGCTAATAACTAATTATCTATCAGTAAAAACCAATAAACTTATTTACAAGCTCTTATGCTGCTTGTTTTACCTTTTTCCCCACCGTAAACAGCAGAGAGGAGGAAAGGGTGTGAGGGTGAGGGGGGCAGAGCTGAGAACAGACTCGGCTCTACCATGTAGGTAAATGCCTGGGGGTCCCATTTCAGCAGTGGCCCCGGCCCCGCCTCGCCCCGTGCAGTCACCTACATCACTAACATTGATCCTGCTTGTTAATGTACATTTAACATAAAAATAATTATAGTTACGATGAAAACGATCATTAAATACGCAATAAAAAAAACGGTCGATTTCTTTATCCCCCTACTAAAAATGGACTATTCCATCTTGACATCTTCCGGGTCAGTCGTGAACTCGAGGGCTAGTTCTGTGGCTAGCTGGTTGTGCTGGGTACTTGGATAAATCCGCAGACAACCCCGCTGTTTCAAGCCAAATTAACGTGGCCGGATGATTTTATTGTGTGTTTTGTGTCCACCATTTGACGGTGAGTCGTTATTTTTATGTATTTTAGTTACTTTTCATTAAATCTGTTGACTACCTATAGACGCTGAACTCTGTGTCCAGCTGGTTGTTTTGGGTTACTAATGGATAAATCCGTAGAGAACCCCGCTGTTTCAAGCCAAATTAACGTGGCCGGATGATTTTATTGTGCGTTTTGTGTCGACCATTCGACGGCGAGTCGTTAGTTTCATGTATTTGGGTTACTATGTATAAATGCGGTGGCGACACACCCGTGTATTTGAGATTTAAACGTGGTTTTAGGGATTAAAAGATCATTCTATTTTTTGTTAATTTCGTGGCCGAATAGAATATATGTACGTAAAGTATTAAATAAATCCTTTGATTTTTGTAATTTCATCCTTTTAGGATCATTTTTGTTACTTTTCAGTTGGCAGTGTAGTGCAAATATTGATAACGCTGCCGGCTATATATAAATATATATATATATATATATATATATATATATATATATATATATATATATATATATATATATATATATATATAATATATATATATATATATATATATATATATATATATATATATATATATATATATATATATATATATATATATATATATATATATATATATATATATATATATATATATATATATATATATATATATATATATATATATATATATATATATATATATATATATATATATATATATATATATATATATATATATATATATATATATATATATATATATATATATATATATATATATATATATATATATATATATATATATATATATATATATATATATATATATATATATATATAGAAATATATAAATAGCGGATTAGATTAGCTTCCCCTAATTTTCATAAGACATTTGTGCTTTTGAAATTGTGGACCTAAAAAAATTAATAAGCGTTTTAGAAATTGTGGAACTAATTTTTTAATTAGCGGTGCCCAGCTTTGATGAACATATATATATATATACAGGTAGTCCCCGATTTACGAGCGCTCTGATCTACGAGGTTACAGACTTACGAGCTGGCGAATTATTGGAAAAAACGCAAAAAATACTGAGTTTTCCTGTGTTTTTTCACCAC
>JBBPBX010091618.1:0-13899 GCA_038048925.1 Garcialebias charrua
ATAAAAATCTCAAAGTGCTATATAGTGTTTTAATCAGCTTCACATGGTCACAACTACTGTTCACCTCAAAAATGATGTTTTAACTCAGAATAGCTGACTTTTGGGTTTATATGAAATGGGTTTTGCTTAATATTTTATTTTTTAATGTTAATTGTTCACCTTACATGTTATTAAAAAGTTGACAGTAAGTACCTATAAACTATCGCAACCTGTTACTACAGGTTTCAGTTTACATAAGCAGTTACTCATTTGAACAATCACATAGAATATTTGTATTCATAGTGTGCAGTAATTGGTTGTCATCATTTGCCATTGATGTTACACATTAGACAGCAGACACACTGATTTTGACCATAACTGTGTCTTTTATTCTTTGAAAACAAATGTTTTTATTAGCGGCTTGGCTTTGCTGTGCTGTGGTGTGACACTGACCGCTCATGAGCTAACAAACATTCAACTGACAGCAACTGCAGTGAAGGACAAGGGTCTGGTTTTAACCAGGCTACTCTCACACACGTACCACTACTGTCATCTACTGGCACAAATTGGTACTGCACCTGAATTTACTTGTGAGTGAGTCAGTGCCACCCACACAACATAAAAAATTAAAACACAACATAAAATTAAAAAAAAAAAATCTGAGGGTGTGACTTTAAATATTTAAATAGTCCTGGGTGACCCATTTACTAAACAAAGCTGTTACTCAGTAAAACTTTAAATGGTAAATGGAGCTTATTTATATAGCGCTTTCCAGCCCCTTATGAGGGGCCCCAAAGCGCTTTACAGTACCAGCCATCCACCCATTCATACACACGTTCATACAACGGTATGAATGTCTGTCTGGCTAAGCAAGTATCGTCAGTCTGGCTAAGCAAGGATAGACAAGTTAAAACATTTTTTGTGCATCATTTGTTGGTAGTGGCGCATAGTAATTTCTGATTCTTTCATAGCATTCTAAGAGACATACAAAAATATTTAATTGATTTGATGATGGCTAAATTTGAAATTTGAAAGCTAAATTTGAAAGCTTGTTCCTGAGTTATCCTAAATATAACACCAACTGTTTGTCTTTCGCAGATTGATTCTTCAGTAATTCCGGTGATGTCCGAACAGGATCTGTCAAGATACATCCCAGTTTATGGAGACAGATTGGCTGCTGTTGCATTCTGTCGCAACACTTGTCATTCAGTTCCAGAAACATCCAGGAGGGCTCAGCAGCTTGAAAGAATAAGGGCAAAGGTCTGCGTTTCAGACAGCAAGTCTGTTAAAAGGGCTGCGTCTTTAGAGAGATTAAAAGGGAATAAATATGCCAGAAGAAAGACAAGGAGGCTAGAAATTGGATGGAAGAATTTCAGTGAAGAAGGCAATAGCTTCAAACAGGTAAAAACAGTGAAGGGAGGCGGAACGAGACATGTCAATGTTGACAGACACACTACAGTTAGAGAGGTCCAAGAAATGGCAGAATCACTTTTTTTTCCAAATGGGACCTTCAAATCACTGAAACTACAGGATCATGTTTGTTACATTAGTGACTTTTCACAAAATGAGATTGACCAAGACTGCACAGTGGAAGAAATGTACGAGAAAACCAAAGTAAAAATACTTAGATTGTACCTCCACACCAAATACACCAAAAACCGTGCTCATGACAAAGACAACTTGACTGAAACTCCCCCAGCAACAACCTCAGAGGTCACAGGAAATGTTGCTCCACATACTGGTGAAGTTCTGCCGTTGGAGCCAGAGGTCATAACTATTGACCTATCTTTACTGCATGAATCTGATCTCATATTGTTAGGTGAAGATGTAACAAATAATGCTTTATTTGGTGCACCCGATGACACCAGCAACATCCTTCCCAGTCCCAGTGTTGGTTTTCCCCTCCCCCACTTCAACCCGGTGGTCAGAAATCTTGGAGTGCAGCTTGACTCCAACTTAAAGTTTGATAAACAGATCAGTTCTGTTGTCAAGACCAGCTTTTTCCAGCTCCGTCTGCTCTCTAAAGTCAAGTCATTTCTCAGCCGTGGTGATCTGGAGAAGGCCATCCATGCCTTTGTGACCTCCAGACTTGACTATTGTAATGCTTTGTATGTTGGTATTAATCAATCCTCCATCTCCCGTTTACAGCTTGTACAGAACTCTGCCGCGCGCTTTTTGACCAACACACGAAAATATGAACACATCACTCCTGTCCTGTCCTCTCTACACTGGCTCCCGGTTCAGTTCAGGATACAGTTCAAGCTGCTCCTGTTTGTTTTCAAAGCTCTGAATGGACTTGCTCCTCTGTACATCTCAGAACTTTTGAAAGTCCATCAGCCCGGCAGAGCTTTACGATCTGCCAGTCAACACCTGCTGGAGGTGCCTCGCTCAAGGTACAAACAATGGGGAGACCGGTCCTTTTCTGTTGCCGGCCCAAAAGCCTGGAACAGTCTCCCCCTTGAGCTGCGTGCCACCTCTGATCTGACTCTGTTCAAAACCAGACTGAAGACCCACTTGTTCAAAAAAGCTTTCAGTGTGTAACTTTTATTACTTTTGGTATTTTAGTATGTAGCATTTTTTTATTTCCATTGCCTTCTTTTATTACTGTTGTTTTTTATTCTATTTTCACTGATTTATTGTTCCAGTTTATTCATCTTTTTATCCTGTTAAGCACCTTGGTCAATGCAAGGCATTGTAGGAAGGTGCTATACAAATAAAGTTTATTATTATTATTATTATTATTATTATTATTATTATTATTATTATTATTATTATTATTATTATTATTTTTCCTAACAGAGCACTTCACTCTCAGACTGCAGGCTTACTCGCGGTTCCTACAGTTTCCAAAAGCAGAATGGGAGTTAGATCTTTCAGTTATCAGGCTCCTCTCTTGTGGAACCAACTTCCAGTTTCTGTCTATGAGGCTGACACATTGTCCAGTTTTAAAACTGGTCTTAAGATTTTCTTTTCGATAAATCCTATAATTAGGGTTGGCTTTTTATGGTGATATAGACTTAGACTACTACTGACATCATTTCCTTAAATGAATTGTTAAAATTGAATACCGGTAGTTTTAATTTGATACTATTTTTGTCAACATGGAATTCATGACCTGCCATTGTGTATCTGTTCCTACCAAACCCAGCAGATGGTCGCTTGTCCTGAGCCTTGTTCTGCTAAATGTTTCTTCCTCATGAGGGAGTTTTTCCTTTCCACTGTTGCCTTCATGCTTGCTCAAGATGAGAGTTCTGTGATGGAGTTAAATTCAAAGCAGTCTGCTCCTCAGATAAATAATGTTAAATTATTATTTTTATAGTAATGTTCCTGTTAAAATATTATTGTTATATATGGGTGTTTCTGTTTTTTTTTTTTTTGTTTTTTTTTTTATGTGGATGTTTCTGTTCAGTGCCCTGAGATGACTTTTGTGACTTGACGCTATATAAATAAAGTGAACTGAATTGAACTGAGATTTGTTCTGAAAGTGGATTTGTCCTTGCACACTTGAGTCACACCTGTTTCAACTTAACTTTAAAGTTCATCCTACAGTCTTAGTCTTTCTTACTTTCAAGCATTCTTTAGATTCATGTAACAGTGAAGAGATCTATGCATTCTGCTGCAGATGAATGTTCTTGTTTCTGCTCATTGACCTTGTTCTGCTTGAACATTTTGACTAACAAACTTTTCTTGTCTTTTGTGTTTTTCATCTGGCGAATGAAATCAAGTTCAGCTTTGGGGTTTTCAGTATTTCAAATGGATGAAAGAAGATTAGAATCAAAGTTAGCTTACTTACTGATATTTACTGAACCTTTCTTAAAAACAGGTGTTCAAGCAGTTAACTTAATAAAAGTAGAAGTGATGAGCTGATTAAGTTATGATTTACATAGGAAGATTGTTTTCTTTTGCCAGCTTACCTTCTTGATGTTCATATCCAGTGAGTGGTTTAAAGATGTTGCCTACTGTGAAATGTTTGAAATTTAAAGGAATTTTAAAAAGAATTGTTCAAAAGTTTTATAAATACATTTAAAAAAATTCATGCATTCAAGATTCAAAATTCAAGGAGACTTATTGTCATTCGTATCACATGTGGTACATGAGGTGGAAGAAAATTATGTACTCAAAGTCCCAGTTAGACCCAAAATAGCAATAATGTAAAGTATAAAAAAAGAAGAGTATACAGTACAAGGATCCAAGATATACGCTAAACAATAACAATATAATAAGGTGTGTTAAAAAAGCAGCCTGAACATGAGTCTGTTGTGAGCTGATGTGTATGACTGGCAGCGTATGGGTAAGAAATCAACAGCACAAAGTGTCAAATGTCCAATTAAGGTGGCATTACTGTGATTTGTCTGATTTAGTGTAAGCCTTGAAGGCAGAGTCAAAAACCTTTGGCCTTAAAAATGTCCCGGGCAGCAAGAAAAACACACCAAAAGGAACAAAAAAAGTTGCAGAGCTCAGACTTCTTTTTTATACTACATGTATACTTTTTCAAAATCATTGTTTTTACGTCAACAACAAAGTTCATGCTCAATCTTCCAGGTACCAAATCCAATAAATCTCAGTCGGGTCATCTGGCCAGTTTCTTTTTTATAGAAACGTTTCACCCTCTATCTAGAGGGCTTCATCAGATGTTTATTTAAAGACCGTGTAAAGTAAAATTAAATTTGTGTTTTGAGTTTGTCACACGGCATAAATATGTGTTATTAATCACCCATATAAATCTGACTGATTAAAAACATTGTTTACCTTATAAAATTAAGTCTCAAATATAAGGAAAAAACATGATTTTCCCAGGGTCTGGAACGGTGGGGGCGTGTCAGCGCGTGGGCGTGGTTTCAGCGCAGTTCTGCAGCTCAGAGCAAGTAGGAGGACCCTCTCGCTCAGAGCTGAACTGTGTGTGGAGGAGGAAGACAGGTTCATCAGTAAACCTGCTCTGTTTGCTCCTTTTTCCAAGAGTTACGCTGTTTTTAGTGCACAAACAACTCTGGTTTTATTTTAAAAGTTGAGGACACAACTATAATTCATAACTCCGCTGTTCTGTGTTTAGAAGATGAGCGGACTCGCGCGGCTGCACCCGGTCCGACCCGACACATCGCATGCGGGGGCTGTGTTGGTGATTAAAATAAAGAGTAATCACGTTGATAACTAAGTATGCAATGGACCTGTCGCATTTTCTTAGCAAAAAAGGAGCTTGTGAACTTGTAGGGCACAGGCTTAGCAATAAAAAAAAGAAAGAAAAGAAACAGGAAAGGCGGCGGCGGTGTCCGGAGGCTGAGGAGGGAGACGGTCAGTAGCAGGTGCCCTGACCATTAAAACATCCAGGGAAGATGCAGGAACGAGGCATAATTGATTAGCTAGCTAACAATGAACAAAATATCTATGCTATTGCTATCTGATGCTATCTGCGATTCGCGAGTGAACGGCTCCACCCATGCGAAGAACAATTTATATGACTGGAGCAGCAGGGGGTAGGGCTATACTAATGAGGACCGCGTGACGAAACGCGGTCACGTTTAAAACACGCCTAAAAAATCCTGAAATAGAAATATGTTTATACACAGTTTGCTCTATAACTCCAAAATTAATTGAGCTACAATTTTGAGACTTTTTACTCATTTACAAGATTACAATTATCACATTTATAATGTTTATTTAAGAAAATATTGAAATTCACTTTACACGGTCTTTAAGGTGTTTACTGCTTGGTGGGGAAACAGTTTACTGGAACTCCTCTGACTGATGAAGCCCTCCAGATAGAGGGAGAAACGTTTAAAAAGAAACTGTCCAGATGACCCGACTGAGAATTATTGGGATTGTTTTTACATCTTCACAGCAGAAGGACATGGTTTCCACTTTCCTCAAAGACAGTCCCCTCCTTTTTTTAAACCACCCAGCTTTTAAAACAATAGCCTGTATCCTGATGCATGCTCAGTATTCCAGGTAGAAAAAAAAAAAAAAAATGAAGTCTGGTCCTCTGGACTGGAAAAGTTTACAGTATTTTTTTGTTTTTTGAACCGGTCCAGAGGACCAGACTTAATTTTTTTTAGATTAGCCTGTACCATTTCTCATTAGGAGGGGTGGAGCCAACGTTTACATTTTCTATATGAAAATAAACACACACACTTAACTAAATTAAATCTCTAGAAAACAAACATTTACATATTAACATTAAATTTTAGTTTAAAGCTAAACAACAATCTAAACCCAACCAGAATACCAAAACATCTCCCCTCTCTCTCAATCAGTGTGGATTTTGAGGTTGACTGAAAACACCAGCCTTGTCAGCACTGCTCATGGGCAGCTTCCATGGCAACACATGACCTGTCAGTGAAGTACGGTGAGGTTTGTGACAGGTGACGCACTGACTCGTCTGGAATGTTCATAAATATGAACCCAAAATAGACGATTATATTTCATTTTGTCCTTTTTTTTTTCTTTAAAAAAGGCATCTACTTATGCTTCAATCAACTACAGTACATATTCCTCTCTTTTTAAATAATTCATATTGTTAGGTGAAGATGTAACAAATACGGAGATGCTTCATGACCATAACAGGGATGAAGTACAGGAACAAAGAAGTTTCTTGCACACTGAAGAAATAGGACTGGAACATGGAACCCCAGAAATGACAGAGTCTGACAGTACAGGACAAGAAGATGTTACTCTTCATACACAAGCTGAAGAGATGCTCATCAGCAATTCCAGTGATAGTGAAGTGATAGTTGGAGCATCATCTGGTGATTTTTCTGAACTGGATGACACTTTGCCTTGGGAAGTACCGAAACATAAGGTCGTCATTGTTGTGCGAAGGGGTTGCTGCCTTTCTGACCTTATGAACGCCTTTATTGATCCAGATATCATGAACAAAGACGTGCACATCAAAAGAAAACTTCCCAATGGTGAACTGGAAGAGGGGGAAGGATCCGGTGTTTTACGTGATTGCCTTTCAGAATTCTGGGGAGAGTTCTACAGCAAATGCACTTTAGGTACTGAAGTGAAGATACCTTACCTTAGGCATGAATATGAAGTTCAGGAATGGCAGGCAGTTGCAAGGATTTTTGTGATGGGTTGGACAACTGTTGGGTATTTCCCACTGCTTCTTCCTCTTCCATTTTTGGAAGAAGCTCTCTATGGTACAACGTACAGCAGTGTGACAGATAGTTTCTTGCAGTATGTCGCAAAAGAAGAGAGGAAAACTCTTGAGCTAGCACTGGAATCATTTCATTTTGTTGACAAAGATGACCTGATGGAAGTGCTGGATGCACATGACTGCCACGTCCTTGCCTCTGAAGAAACAGTGGCTGGATTAATAAAACAGTTAGGACACAAAACCCTAATCCAGACTCCATTGTTTGTTATTGAATGCTGGAAGCCCATCTTGAAAACCTTGGCAGATACTTTGCATCCACAGAGGCTTGTTGAGGTAGTGGAAGAACGTGTACCAACACCAAAACGTGTTAAAGGCCTTCTGAAATTCCCAGAACAGATGACTGCACCACAGAACACTGTGGCAAGACATCTGAAGAGGTACATAGGAGAATCTGACAACACTACTTTGAAATCATTCCTTCGCTTCTGCACAGGAGCAGACATGCTGTTTGGACACTCTATCACTGTTCAATTCACAGAGACATCTGCGTTCCAGTGCTGCCCTCAAGCACACACATGTGGATGCTACTTGACGTTACCAATCAACTACGAAAGATACCCAGATCTTCGTAATGACTTTGATCTTGTGCTAAGAAGCTCCATTTGGGTTATGGATATAATCTAAAATCTTGAAGCAAACTACAGGCCCAGTCACACTAGATAACATATGTCAACTTATGAAACACTTTTTTGGGGTCTAAATTAATAATAGAAGTTATAGGCCATCTGTTTCAAAGCCACAACCATCATACCTGTCCCAAAGAAGGCAACGCCCTCCTGCCTCAATGACTATCGCCCAGTAGCACTCACCCCCATCCTGATGAAGTGCTTCGAACGGCTAGTCATGAAAAGCATCACATCTGCCCTCCCTGCCTCCCTGGATCCCTTCCAATTTGCATATCTGTCTAATCGCTCAACCGGCGTGCCATCTCCTCTGCCCTCCACACAGCTGTATACCAATATCAACTACCTCATACATATACTGTGTACATTAACCTCATATGCTGCTTTGTCACTCTCTACAAATGTCAAATGCCAGAACCTTCATTTATTTTATAGATATAATTTTTATCTTTTATATTTTGGGACAGTATTAAACTCTATTTCATTGTATGATTATGTTTATTATATGTTGGTGTTTTTGGTGTTGGTGAAACTTTTTATACTTTTATACTACTATGAAAAACTACTATGCTAAAAACTCAGGACAGTACAAAACTTTATTTCATTTTTTGTTTATTAATTGTTTAGTGTTTAGATGGTTACTGTTGCACCGAGGGACTGAGAAATGTGCAATTTCAATCCTGTTCAATTCCTGTTTTGTTAATAAAGTTGACTTTGACTTTTTTTGACTTTGACTTAGTTTTGATCGACTTTTTTGATTTACATTATGTTCACACCAGAAAGAAGGTTCATGTTGATTTTTTTTTTTTTCAATTTTATCTTCAACCTAGAAGGGAAGCACAGAACAGCCAACTAAAGCTGGCTAATGTCTTAAGTTTTGTATATGTACAATGCTGACTTGCATATTTGCTAGTTAATGTTTCCACAGTGCTGTTAAAAGCACAAAGTTCACTTTATGTCCTGGTCCTAATACTAATTTGGAAGCCAGTTCAGGTCAGTTCTGATCAGAACTGTATGTTCATATTGGTATAAGTACTTCTCAAGTTTCACCTCGTTTATTCTTACTGGTTAAGAAGCAGTGCAGACAAACAAACTGATACTGTACATTTGTTTGAGCAAAACATTTATTTGGATTTCAGTATTCATATGTTACATGAAGTGAATTTTGGAGGGAACCACACCAACTTGGCATTATAAAAAAATCAACTTGGATATGTAGTCAATTTTTTTTTGGTCCAAGTCTGTTCTGACATACTTCATGACATGTTCTTCTTTTTTTTACCAGTATTACAATGATGAACTTCAGTTCATGTTTTATTAATACAGAAGTAAATCTGTTTTTGTTAAGATTGTTGAAATAAAATAAAAAAACACCAAAAATGCTGTTTTTACCATTCATTGCACGCTAACAGTATATTTGGTGGTATATTAAAAAAAAGAGTTTAGTAACAGCATTAGAAGCAGCCCGAATTCCAACAAACCTAGGTGCAATGAAGAGTTGGTATAAAGAATATATATATATATATTGTTGGTATAAAGAATATATATATATATATATATATATATATATATATATATATATATATATTGTTGGTATAAAGAATATATATATATATATATATTGTATGCACATATACAGTCGTTTTTTCCTTTGTCTGTAAATGCATTTGCATATATTTATTATATTTGTTTCCCCCCCCCCAAGTCTTCATTTCCATGTGTTGCTTTGACATGTCTGTGTCTCGTGTTTTTGTTTTACACTATACTGTACTCAGTATGGGAGAGGAGCTGACACCAGAGAAGTGCCACCCAACTTATTTACATAATGACACAGATGTGTACAGTATAGTATACTGTACACATCTGTCTCGTTATGTAACTAAGTTGGGTGGCACTTTTCTGGTGTCCGCTCCTCTCCCATTGGTCAATAGACAGGAAGTAGCAGGATCCATGAACAGATCTACAGTTCATGCCTGTGCTGCCTCAGCTGAGCTAAAATTTACTATTTTTCACCGAGTTAAAGGAAAAGCAAAATGATGTAATAAAATATATAATTTCTAGGAAACTAGATGGAAAAAATTAATATGAAGGTCAGTTAAATTACTGTATAGAACATCAAGTAAAGTTCTCTTTAATTTAATTGGTGCATTTTAAGTGCATTTCTTGTTTGGACCAGCTTTATGTTAATGCTTTTATGTTAGTTTCAGTCCTTCTAAGTGTTGAGTTACAATTAATCACAAATGTGTGTTGTCAGCATTATTTAAAACTTGGTTGGAGGGTATTTTTAATAGTTTACATTGTCACTTATGCAGCTTGCTAGGCTACTCAGTTAAAGATGAGGGAGCGAAGAGCCTCTCGAATTGTCAAGTAAAACTCTTGAGCTTGCAATGTGTTGGTGGGAAAAGTAAGGTCTAACTCTGACATGATAACATTGCACAGGTCAAATATATCTTCGTCACATGGGACAACTGAGAGGAGTTTGCATGCCTCTTTGCAGACATCAAGATCATAATGTGGAACAATGAAGTCCTCAGAACCCCAGAGCTGTGGCACAGTGTACATCACATCAGGAATCCCACTTGGTACATTGTGATTCTTTGTTGGTCGGATGCGGTGGCCATTCCAGACTGCCTTGATCTCATCAAGCTCTTCCTGGAAATATAAATTGTATCTGTGGTTAGAGGTTTAAAGATGTTGGAGACTAACCAGTACAAGATTAACAAAAAATATAAAAATAGACATGGCTTGTTAAAAAACAAATATGCTTCAAGTGCATCCAGTTGATATTTTACAAGTCATGAACCACTGATAGATATTTTGCTTTTAATTTTTGACAATTTGCTGGTAGGACTGTGAAAGTGAAGATTCAACACAATCTGCTGGTTTCATCATTGGTAACTTTTAGTTTTTTGCTTTTATAATGTGTGAATGTATGTGTCCTGAGATGTGTTTTGTTGTGATTTTGCATTATAAACTGAAGTAAATGTTATAAACTGACTTTCACATAACATAACATAATTTCAGCTTGTATTTTTTTTAAACTATAAACATGGGATCTGAACCTAGGCTTGCTACTACTTTTTATAATTTCCTATAGCCTCTGGAGTACCCTGTTTTATTAATCTGAAATTATTCAAATAGTCAAAAGCCAATATTATGTTTTAGCATAATTCAATACAATACACTGTAATTTTATTGTTCTTAGCTGAACACAATAACCTAGTCTACATCTTGTTAACACAAATAAATTTATTGGCAGAGAAACATGATTGATCGTGATTCAGAACCATGGACAGTGCTGCTGTTTATGTAGCCTAGGTGACTGAGTGTGACTGCGTGCTGACACATGGTGACACCTGGCTATGTAAGCAGAGATTACGTAGTAAATTTTTACCTTTCATTAGCACCGGTAAATTAACTGAATCCATGTTAACATCAATAGTTGTAGGCTACTTTTATAAATAGACTACACCATGCGGAGCAATGGAACATCAGTCCACTTAAGACGCAGACAGAACCTCACCTGAATAATGTGGCGAAAGCACAGCTGCACAAGTGATTTGTCCACGTAGTCCCCAACGCACAGGCCCTCATCTTTCATCTCGCCCAGAAGATGTATCCAGTACTCCATACCTTCTCTGCGCAGCACCCCCCACCAGCTCTCAATCCTCTGGTTTGAAGTACTTGCTCCAGCGATGTAGCTTTGTTCACCTGCTCTACTGTCCTCATCACTGCGGCGGAGGTAGGTCTGGATGTCACGGACAACAACATTTTCTGTTCCTGCATCTGTCCGGACGATCCGGGGGCAGCCACCAAACTCCTCCACGGCCTGTACAAAGTAGCCCCCTATCACGCGTGGGTCGCTGCTTGTGTACGCAGCTTTCAACCATATTATTTTGCGCGAAAATCCATCTATGCAACCACTGATGCAGATTCCATAGGGCTTTAACTTGTCGTAAGAATCTACGTGCCAGATATAGTTTGGCCCTTGAGCAAAATATTGCCTACGGTTTAGTCTCCTGGAACGACGGATGGCTGAGGCGTCAGGGTCCAGAGCTGCGAGAATCAAACGAACATCTTCTTTTTTCGCTCGAATGCCATTCTTTAAGCACTTGTTGTACATCCACCTGTAGCCGTGCAGTCTCCCAGGTCCTTCCAGCTGGTGAATGATGAAATCTATTACTTCCCCGACATCAGCGTATTGTTTACGTCTGAGCCCACACGTTTTGAGCAGCCGAATTAAGTGTCTCTTGCTCAGAATAACACCGTGCTTGATCGCAAGTGACTGAAGTATGTCATTGTAATTCATCCCTAGATTGAAATAAAATGAAATTAATTCAGACCTGTCCATGTTAATAACCTGCACAGAAATGAACGCAGGGTTGCTATCACTTGATACTTTCGAGTGGCCACTTGATAATTATCAAGTGGCCACTTGATACTTTCGAGTGGCCACTTGATACTTTCGAGTGGCCACTTGATACTTTCGAGTGGCCACTTGATACTTTCGAGTGGCCACTTGATACTTTCGAGTGGCCACTTGATACTTTCGAGTGGCCACTTGATACTTTCGAGTGGCCACTTGATACTTTCGAGTGGCCACTTGATACTTTCGAGTGGCCACTTGATACTTTCGAGTGGCCACTTGATACTTTCGAGTGGCCACTTGATACTTTCGAGTGGCCACTTGATACTTTCGAGTGGCCACTTGATACTTTCGAGTGGCCACTTGATACTTTCGAGTGGCCACTTGATACTTTCGAGTGGCCACTTGATACTTTCGAGTGGCCACTTGATACTTTCGAGTGGCCACTTGATACTTTCGAGTGGCCACTTGATACTTTCGAGTGGCCACTTGATACTTTCGCGTGGCCACTTGATACTTTCGAGTGGCCACTCGATAATTATCAAGTGGCCACGCGAAAGTATCAAGTGGCCACTCGAAAGTATCGAGTGGCCACTTGATACTTTTTTTGCCTTCCATGTCACCAGAAGGGCTCCGTAAATAGCCTATCTTTACAGTTTTTTTTTTACTATTCATTTTGTCTGTTAATATCCATTTGGTGAAACAAGAAATCTTATATCCTCCTTTCTTTGAAATATGTTTTTACAATATCATGTCAAACTGATTTGCTTACAAAAGCAGTAAAAGCGTAATAAAAAATATCATTTCTTTTTTCCGGGATTGGGCCTTTAATTACAGTTAATCCATTGGTTTTGGGTAGAGCTCGGAAAAAATGATATGGGTTCGGGACAGATTTTTAAGGCCCCAATGTAACGCTAGTCTATATGTGTGTACTTTATATATATTTGTGTAAGCTGTCCTGAAAATCTGACCTTGCAAGTAAATACCAGTTTAAAATATTCTGTGGATCTTTAGGAGTAAGTTAAAGGGATTGTGACATGATTTTTTTACTATTCATAAAATTGCTCAAAATATATATATATATTATCATTTAAATATGTTTGTTTTTGCAAACAAAATGATAAATCACTTTAATTTTGCTTTAAAAGTGATTTTGAACTTCAAGCCGTGTTTAATCATGGGAAATCCGATTACACTCGAACGCACCATATGTGATGTCACACTGGGCAGAGGGCTGTGGTGTCTTTAATAGCGGACAATTTAAAACTGGACGAATTTATCAATCTATGTGAAGATTTGAGCTATTTGTCTTCATTTTGGGAAGCAGAAAATAGTTTGGGTGATGGAACAAGAAACAACAGGATCTAATTTAGGTCTGATGCTGTATCAGACTTCCTTCATGTCGAGCTGCTCATACCTGCGCACTGTGACAAGCCCAGAGCTCTGCCCGGTGTGACATCACAGATGGTGCGTTCGTGTGTAATGGGATTTCCCATGATTAAACACGGCTTGAAGTTCAAAATCACTTTTAAAGCAAAATTAAAGTGATTTATCATTTTGTTTGCAAAAACAAACATATTTAAATGATAAAATATATATATTTTGAGCAATTTCATGAATAGTAAAAAAATCATGTCACAATCCCTTTAAGTGAGAATATTTTTCTCCAACAGAACATATATTAAATGTATCTGTCGTAATCCGCTCCAACATGCGCTGCATAAGTGTGGCGCAAGTACCGGTAGTACTAACGTTGATGATTATCTCTGCATAGTAAA
>JBBPBX010091620.1:0-13899 GCA_038048925.1 Garcialebias charrua
AGGACTATATTGTTCTAGACTAATAGAAGAATATATAAAACTAAGTTTGAGCTTTGTGAAACGTTTTGCTGATTTGTGAAACTTCCACAAAGTTTGTTTTTCATCATTTTTAGTCTACTGGACCACATTAGACCTGGTCCAGGTCAAAAACCACAACACCTACACTCTTCAAACCAGGACTATATTATTCTAGACTAATAGAAGAATATATAAAACTAAGTTTGAGCTTTGTGAAACGTTTTGCTGATTTGTGAAACTTCCACAAAGTTTGTTTTTCATCATTTTTTGTCTACTGGACCACATTAGACCTGGTCCAGGTCAAAAACCACAACACCTACACTCTTCAAACCAGGACTATATTGTTCTAGACTAATAGAAGAATATATAAAACTAAGTTTGAGCTTTGTGAAACGTTTTGCTGATTTGTGAAACTTCCACAAAGTTTGTTTTTCATCATTTTTTGTCTACTGGACCACATTAGACCTGGTCCAGGTCAGAAACCACAAGACCTAGACTCTTCAAACCAGGACTATATTGTTCTACACTAATAGAAGAATATATAAAACTAAGTTTGAGCTTTGTGAAACGTTTTGCTGATTTGTGAAACTTCCACAAAGTTTGTTTTTCATCATTTTTTAAACCACTGGACCATAGAGGCAAAAAACATCAAACCTTCAGGAAACAGCCATGGGGCATAAATATCTGATCACAAAGGAAACCAAGGCTTATCAGTGGCTGACCAATCACGGGCCAGAGGAAGCAGAAGAACATCTCCATAATAATGGAGGCAACCTAGATGATTTTGCAAGGCTACTACATTTCAGCATTCCAGGAGACAACATCAACAGGACAAGTTTGTTTCCTACTCCTTCTTCATATTTTCTAGTGAAAAACAAGTAAAAAATGCCAGGCTGAAACAACAATAGAATTACTTCACACACAAATTCTGAAAGCAAAACTGTATCTGGTAGGCTACATCATCAGACCTAATTCATGATATCCAAATTAACTGGCCATGTTAAACTTTGTGCTTCTGCCTGTACCTTTCAGTGAAGCACTTTATGTATGTGTGATGACTGACTGAAAAAAACAATTGCGTAATAATCCAAATGCGTAATAATTAACAAGTGATAATTAAAGGTGTTTATATTTTTTAGGTTTCATCCATTGTTAATGCCTGAAATGAAAATGCACACATCAGTGCGGTTCTGAAAACATGTCCATTCAATGTATTTAGGACATTTATAGTAATTGAAAACATTGTGCTTTAATTATATGTAATCTTTTATTGGACTTACTTATTATTTGGGATTACATTTAAAGTCTTTTATTTATACAACATGAATAATCTATATGAATAAACATTTTATTTTTCAGGTAAAAATATGGTGAACTTAAGAAGAGGTCAAAGACATGGCTGTCCATATTTATGGACACTGTCAGGAGGTGAGGACAAAATAGTTGCTGAACTGTTGTCTTTTGGACGTTTAAAAAAGAAGATTAATTGGAACAGCACCATTTGGGCTGAGTTGGCTGAAAAGCTATTTGATGACAAGTCAGTAAAAAAGAAGAAGTGGCTTTACACTATTTGGAACTTGGACAGAAAGTCTGTTAGAACAAGAGTACTTCTGAAGCAGAAGAAGAAGAAGAACAACACTTTTTCTTTTGTGCAGCATATAATAAAAGAACGTGATGAAAGGGTGAGTGACAGACAAGAATGGAACAAGGAAATGAAAGAAAAGAAAGACAATGATCAGTCAGGTGAAAATATAATGAAAGACAATATTAACATTTCCCAGATTGAAAAGTCAAAGTCAAAAGTCAAAGTCAACTTTATTGTCAGATCTGCAATATGTACAGTGCAGGACATACACAGGACCGAAATTGCGTTTCTCTCAGTCCCTCGGTGCAACAGTAAACATCTAAACATTGAAACACTGAAACATATAATAATAGACATAAGCATAAAATAGTAAACCTAACACTGTCCTGAGTTTTTTGCATAGTGGTATAAGAGTATGAAAATTTACACCAACTCTAAAACTAAAACATTAAACATTTAATGAACATAATATTGTCCTGAGTTTTTGCATACTAGTATAAAAAAAGAGTATAAAAAGTATAACTAAAATAAACTAAAGGTTTCTAGCATTGACATTTGCAAAGTGGCAAAGCAGCGTATGAGTCAATGTACACAGTATATGTATGAGGTAGTAGTTGATGTTGTTGTAGAGGCAAAAAGTGGCATATGCAGTAAGGCACATTGGGCATCCCTAAATAAGACCGTTCAGAGCACACTGTATATGTACCAGCAGTGGTGTAGATACTAGAGTAGTGTAAATAAATGTAAACAGTAGTAATTACATGTAGGCAGTAGTAATAAAAGTAAACAGTATTAATAAATGTAAACAGAGAATGTAAACAGTATTATGATTATAGGCAGTGATGTAATACAGACATTAGTGCAAGTATGAGAAGTAGTGCAAACTGTATGAGCACATGACCGAGAGTTCAGTGATCAACCCGTTTGATGACAGAGTCTAGTGTTAAAAACTTTGTGTTGAGTGATAATATGTGAGAAAGTTTTAGTGTTAAGGCAGTTCAAATGGGAGGGGAGGCAGAGCAGGCAGAGTGTTTAGCATTCTGACTGCCTGATGAACAGAGCTGTCTCTCAGTCTGCTGGTTCGAGCCTGGAGACTCCTCAGTCTCCTCCCTGATGGCAGCAGTCTGAAGCAGCTGTGTAGTGGGTGTGTGGGATCACCTGCCATGCGGTGGGCTTTCCGATTGAGGCGTTTGCTGTGTAAGTCCTGCAGTGAGGGCAAGGAGGTGCCCACGATCTTCTCAGCTGCTCTCACAATGCGCTGGAGGCTCTTGCGGCATGATGCAGTACATGCACCAAACCACACAGTGATGCAGCTGGTCAGGACACTTTCTATGGCACCTCTGTAGAAGGTGCTCATGATGGAGGTTGAAGCTCCAGCCCTTTTCAGCTTGCGGAGAAAGTAGAGACGCTGGTGAGCCTTCTTGGCCAGTGCTGCAGTGTTCCTGCTCCAGGACAGGTCCTTTGAGACGTGCACTCCCAGGAACTTGGTGCTGTCTACTCTCTCCACTGCGGTGCTGTTGATGGTCAGAGGGGGATGTTGGGCATCCCTCTTCCTGAAGTCCACAACAATCTCCTTTGTCTTCTCCACGTTGAGAGTGAGATAACCGCTAGACAAGTGAGCACTGGGTGTATACAGTAGTTACATCTACTGTACTTCACTGTACTGTATATACAACGTAGGCCTCCCATTTATCACTCATATATATATATATATATATATTAAGAATAAATTAACCGATTTCGTGCACCATATCGCTCACAGTCACAGATTAGGATAAAAATAATAATAATAAAATAAATAATATATATATATATAGTTGTTTTTTCGAAAAAGGAATAATCTATATATTTCTTTCTTTATTAAGGGTGCTCGGAATCTAAATCCTGCCCCCTATCATGCCGAGTGTATGGGTCATAAACTACACCTGGATCAGAACGAGAAGCTTGGCATGTTTGGTGTGACCCATGTTTTGGCTGTGGATGGGTACAGCAATAAAATTGTTTCAAATTCCACCATGCCAATAAAAAACAACTTGGTGATCTTTGAGGAAGTTTACAGGTAAAAAAAACACACAAACCAGATGGTCAGACTCACTTAGTTTAGAAAATCCATTTGCACTATTGTTGTGTATATGTACAATAACTGTACTAGTTTACTATCACAATAATGTATATAATGCTCCATTAAACACTGTACTTTTGTTTATTAAAACTGTTATTTGTGTAGCTTCAATTTCTGCAACAACCAAAAGCAGCCGTCAAACAGCATCAAATGTTGGACTTCATTTTTTCTAAACGTCCGTACAGCCAAGCAGTTTTATTAACCTATATTTAATCAGGCAAATCCCATTGAGATAACAGATCTCTTTTGCAAGGGAGGCCTGCTGAAGGCAGACTAACATGCATGTTTTTGGTTTGTGGGAGGAAACCAGACCTGGAGAAAACCCACGCAAGCATAAAAAAAACATGAAAACTCCTAATTTATGTTAACTATGGAAGGTCTCCAGGAAATAATGTGTTAGAAATTGATAATCAAATAAATCATTTGAGTCAACAGTAATTAATAACCTGCTTTGTATAAGTCTTACTGTGTGTTTTTTTTTTTTCTAACAATTTATGTACATTTTATTCCAGACCTGCAGTCCTCAAGTATGGAATGTGGGATCAACTAAGGGTTGATCATGGGAGGGAATTTTACATGTGCTTGTATATGCAAGAAAAACTGGCACAATACAGACACAACACGAGCAGGCCGCCGTACCTCCAGACAACATCAACAAGGGTGAGTTTTTTAAGTTGTACAAGAGTCTATGAGCATAATTCTTGTAGCCTCTACCATTAGAAAACATGTTATTTCATCTATAGAATCACAGAGTGGAAAGGCTTTGGCCTGAAGTGAACAACAGAGTGAACTACCCTCTGAAGCAGGCCCTGGTACAGTTGCAAGACCAAGAAGTCCTCAGTATGGAGGATAACTTAACTAAATTCTGCACCTCACAACTGACATGTCAGTTAAGTGAAATAGGACTAGACAGAGTGGTGAGATCATGGAATGCACACAGAATCCCAGGTAAACAAAATGAATATATACAAGACTAGAATCTTTGACCAGTAACTTTTCAGTATAGTAGTACATGTAGCAGATACTGATACTTAAAAAAGTTTGTTTCACTGTTTTTCATTACCATGTTTTATTGCTTCAGGCCATGGAATACCCAATGAACTTGCAGAAGTTGGATGTCCAGTTAAAATAGCAGAAAACCTCCTGCCCAGTGCCTCTGTTGTGGCCAACCTGTATGAAGAGGAGCTGGGATCCTCGCTGACATGGAGTTCTCAGTTCGGAACAGATCCCTTTTCATCCGAGGTGGAAAGGCATCGTGCAGAAACGGACTTCACAGAGAACTACCCTGATATTTCCCTTCTTTTTAATGAAGTGGTAAACAACAACTTTGTTCCCTTTCAAGATGCCTTGATGTATCTCATCAGTGTAACACAGAGATATGCATGACAAGGTAGTTTTCACAAAGATTCTGCTAACCAGGTAGACTTCTTTAATTGGTGTTGAAAAAGAGGTATTGACACTTTGGATGAATAACATGCCAAATAAACTGTAATAAAACTTTTATTTTGTGCAATGAATGTCTTTTTCAAACATAACGTATTGCATCTAACCATTATTTTCAGACTGGCTGAATTCAAGTTTTTTGTAAACATATAACACTTGGCCAAAGAACACTTGTACTTATCTATGTTGCCAAACAAAAAACACAAATGTGTACATTTTAAATTTGAGGGGAAAAAAAAGTAAAACATAAAATACTTGCAAACATAAAATACTTGAATCTAATCATTACTGTATTCTCAGACTGGCTGAATTCAAAGTATGTTGTAAACATTCAAGTATGTTGTAAACATACAGGTAGTCCCCGACTTACGAGCGAGTTCCGTTCCTGCGAGTTGCTCGTAACACGAAAATTCGTAAGTTGGAACACGAAGCACGTGTTCTCGTAAGTCCGGATTTTTGCTCGTAAGTTGGAACATTTATGATAGCGCTACTACGAACACTCGTTTTTCATCAAAAAGGTTCATATTAGTTCATAAACATGGTCGGAAACGTGTTTCCAAACGGTTAGCTAACACACTTTCATCTAAAAACACAAAAAAGTGCTGTATTTTTTACAAATTTACTTCTCTTTCGCCAGCTCGTAAGTCCGGGACCTCGTATGTAAGAGCGCTCGTAAGTCGGGGACTACCTGTATACGACACTTGGCCAAAGAACACTTTTACTTATTGCTTGTTGCCACATGAGAGCAATGTTGCCAAACCAAAAACACACAAATGTGTACATTTAAATGTAGAGAGGGGAAAAAAAGTAAAACAAAAAATACAGGTAGTCCCCGACTTACGAGCGCTCTTACATACGAGGTCCCGGACTTACGAGCTGGCGAAAGAGAAGTAAATTTGTAAAAAATACAGCACTTTTTTGTGTTTTTAGATGAAAGTGTGTTAGCTAACCGTTTGGAAACACGTTTCCGACCATGTTTATGAACTAATATGAACGTTTTTGATGAAAAACGAGTGTTCGTAGTAGCGCTAGCATAAATGTTCCAACTTATGAGCGAAAATCCGGACTTACGAGAACACGTGCTTCGTGTTCCAACATACGAATTTTCGTGTTACGAGCAACTCGCAGGAACGGAACTCGCTCGTAAGTCGGGGACTACCTGTACTCCCATTACTCAGTTTAAAATATCAGCATTAGAAAAATACAATATTTACTATTTTATATGTAAAATATGAACAAGAACAAGTGCAGAACAGTGCAAAATACCTTACGATTACCTAATGCTACAGTATGTTTTCCAGTGCAGAAAATGCCTCAGAAAGACCAACGAGCCTTTGCGTGTTGTCCGTAAAACCATCACCTCGACATTTTGGGCAAAAGTCAGAGCTGTCCCGCCACTGTTCAACGCAGAGCCTGCAACCAACAATACTATTGCAGCATGATGATACCATGGGCTCATGCACAGCACCTGAAAATGAAAAAAATAATAATAATTACAATACAGTATTTGACTATTCTGATTACGGTACAGTGTGGCAATGGAATGGAACAGTAGTTACCAGATGTGCATTTATAGTTATTTAGAAAACATAAAAGACCAACATTGGCCACTGGAACTACTGCTGTTCCAGCTTAAGTCAGTGCTCTGACAGTTTGATTATTGATGTAATATTGTAAAGGTGGTCAGCACGGTGGCGCAACTGGTAGAGCTGCTGCCTCTCAGCAAGCAGGTTACTCTGATTCAAACATGCATGTTAGTCTGATTTGTAACTCTAAATTGTCCCTAGGTGAGTGAGAGTGTGAATGGTTGTTTGTCTGTGTGCGTCCCTGTGATGGACTGGAGACCTGTCCAGGGTGTACCCCGCTCCTCGCACAGTGATAGCTGGTCATGGGAACTGGCGATCCCGCCACCCAAAAAGGAAGAAGTGGGTAAATATAATGTATGGATGGATATTGTAAATATTACACTTAGAAAATATTTTTGAAATGATTACCTCGACAGATAATGCAGGCAAAAGCAGCTTTCACAGCTGCTACTTGGGCTTGTGTCAGGGTCACTGATGAAGTGCGGTGGGGGTCTGCTAACTCAGTAAGTTGCTTTATTGTTGTGACCACATCCTGCAATCCTTGGGCTGCCAGGACCACCTCCTCGATCTTCTCAAAAACTTCACTGAGGCCAGTATCATCCACTCGACTTGAAAATGACAAAAAGCCACAAAACATTTATTAATCTCAGTAACTAAATTTCTATGTGCAATTGTTTTAATTTGTTTGTGAAAATATTTACTACGCTTTCCTTTTTGTTCAAAATTATATTTCTGTGTCCATAAACAAGCCTATAGTGTATAAAATTATAAATCCTGTTTAAAATACCTTAATCTCCTTTTTTTATTTCCCTGCAACTGCAAAAAGTCTTCCTCTTTCACAGCATAAATTTTCCTAGCACTTTGTTTCCAATATGCTGATCCTGTAAAGAAAACCGTTTGCACAAAAATTTTACAGTTTCAGTAGGCTGGATTTCTATCTGAATTAAGTACAGTAGTAGTTGTTAAACTGTACCTCTGGTTCCCTCTGAGTCCAAGATCTTTTTACCCTGGCCATCAGTGAGGATGAGTGTGTCCTCCTGCTGAAGAGCTTCATTGACTTTACTGATGATGCCTCCAACAGAAGCCTCAAATTCTGAGAAGCGTACGTTTAGTGTTGTACTCGTCTCAAGCTTTCCATCTACAACTTCTCCAATGAAGATGCTCCTGAATATATATATATATAAAGTTTAGACACATTTCTTATTATATTACTCAGATAACATATAACTTTAAGCATCCCCACTTTACAGCAATTCTTAAGCAAATATTTTGCATTTTTACTCCACTATCATGTTGAAAGAACAAAAATCACCTTTGGAATACTTTTGTCGTAGCACCTCTTCCACTGGTAGAAGCTCTGGCAGTGGAAGCAGAGCCAGCAGCAGCACTGGGTGGCCGGTGGAATGCAAAGCGGGCAGGCTGGTGTGAACCTCCTGCCACAGATTCCTCAACGCCTTCGCCATGCACCTCATAATGACCTCGTTCTGTTAGGCCGATGGTGCTGAAGTGGCCGTCATCATGAGGGAAAATAGCCACATTGCTGTCATCTGTTAGATACAGGCTGGAGCTATTTACCTGTTGGGGAACAGAGTTACTACAATGAGCTGGAGGAGACTGGGTTTATTTGTAAAAAGTTGTTCATTTGTACAACCTGGGTTAAATTAGAAAACGTAAAATTTTTAACAGTTGTGCATCATCACACAACTGTGAGCCTAATCAACTAATGATTTAACAACTAGTTGTCACCACCATTACTATTCAAACATTAATTTATCTTATCACAATGTAATGCAAACATGTCAATGGTTCTTGCCGTTTCATTTATTTCATTTACCTGACTGATTTTATTTTATTTATCGTCTAACTGATGATTCACAATTTGTGAAAATTGGTAGGTTAAATTTGAACACACATTACAAAGACTTATCTACGGTAAATTATTTAAATTATTTATAATTACTTATCTTACCCAGTAAATTTTTAAACTTAAGAAACTCTATTAGCATTTGTGCAAATAAAAGCTAATCGCTGGTACAGTACATGTACAGTACACAGCATGTGCACATGCTGACTTTTATCGTTTAAATATTCGTGGTTATAGCCTACTGCCGCGCCAAAACAAAACTTCAGTACCTGGAAGATCCTGCCGATTTTTTCCGTCGTCATATCTTCCTCTTTGAGAGTAACTCGCTTGTTATCTTTGAACAAAACGTAGCTATCCATTTGTAAAAGTTGCGTCCACAGCTCGTGTGTGTTAGCTTACTGTATGTGCGCACTATCAGAACAACTTCCGGGTCACTCATTTGTTAGAAAAGAAAAATAAAAAACAAATAAGTCCGCAGGACATTTTTCAAAAGTTTGATTTTTGATTGAGGTTGAAGTCCAAAATGCAGAAAAACGATGACGTATTGTATTTTTTGATTCACACATGAAAAGGAATATTGAAATGACATGTCGTTTTTTCCTTTTTTCATTTTTGTTATGCAATGAAAAATCAATTGAACGAAGGGTACACGGACCCCACTGCTCCACCTGGGTGTATCTCACATGTGATGGGTTAAATGCCTAAAACTCATTTTGCCATTGTATGGGAACATACAACAATGACAATCATCAAATCATATTGGTTTGATCTCAAGACTTCCCTTCCCATTTCTCTTGGTGCACTGTTTTCTGCCAATATTTGGAAAGCATGCAAGTTAGCTTATATGTTTACCCTAAACTTTTACTGTGTAAATGTGAGCTCAAATGGTTGTTTGTCTCCAAGAGGAACTATGATGAACTGGTGAACTTTCTGGGTCCATTTGCTCAGTGGTCTCTTGAGAGAGGCAATAGCTCTCTGCAAACATTAACATGAAGCAGATAAAGAAAATGAATAAACATTATCTAACTCATAAGTAAGTCATCATTTCTGTTTCATTTGTTCCCAGGGCAAACTTTTCCAAGAGGAGCCAAGGGTCCACCTTTACCTTTTCCAGATGGACAAGGTTTTCCAGAAGGACCACAAGGAATTCAGGGCCCCCCTGGACCAACTGGGCCACCAGGTCCACAGGGCCCTTCTGGGCCACCAGGTCAGGGAATGCCAGGTTTACCAGGAACTCCAGGGCCCCCTGGTCCTCCAGGTTACAGAGGAGTTGGAAAACCTGGTATGCCAGGGTTGCCTGGAAAGCCTGGAGGTCCTGGACTACCAGGTCCAAAAGGTGACCTTGGACCAGTGGGTGAAGTTGGGCCACCTGGACTTATTGGGCAACCAGGACTCCCAGGTCCCACTGGACTCCCTGGAAGATCAAAACCAGGAGGTCAGGGTCTAACAGGACTTCCAGGTTTTTCTGGTGAGCCTGGTCAAAACGGCCCACCTGGGTTCCCTGGTCCGTCTGGTCCAAAAGGAGAACAAGGACTTGGTTTACCTGGTTTTCCAGGTTTGAAAGGACCTAGTGGACCATCTGGCCCACCTGGACAAGCAGGTCTTCCGGGCAATGGTAAACCTGGCTCTAATGGTCTACCTGGACAACCTGGAATACCAGGGAAACCAGGTCCTCCAGGAGAACCTGGGCTTGCAGGACAACCCGGTGAAAGAGGCCAAGCAGGACTTCCAGGGATGCCAGGAATTGGGAAACCAGGAAACGAGGGATTTAGAGGCCAACAAGGCCTCTCAGGAGGAAAAGGTGAAACTGGGTCTCCTGGTTTAACTGGGCCCCCTGGTTTACCTGGTTATGGCAAAACAGGATTTCCAGGACCAAAGGGTCACAAGGGACAAGCTGGACCTCCAGGACCATCGGGCTTAAAAGGGGATAAGGGTCAAGTAGGGCTTCCAGGGGTAAATGGTCCAACTGGGCTTAATGGAATGTCTGGTGCACCAGGCTTAATGGGACTTCCTGGTGATTTTGGCTTCCCAGGAATGAAAGGAGAGGATGGTGATGGAGGCCCAAGAGGAAATCCTGGAACAAAGGGTGAAAGGGGACCTTCAGGTCTTCCAGGACAACCTGGTAGTTTTGGAGACAGTGGACAACCTGGACCAAGAGGTCTACAAGGGCCCATTGGCCCTAAAGGAGACACTGGTTTTCGAGGTTTACCTGGTGCCCCTGGTGCTGCAGGATTACCAGGACCAAAAGGAGAGGGGGGAGAACCTGGAGACAAAGGTCACCCAGGACCACAGGGTATTCCTGGACTTACAGGACCAGGGGGACCAATTGGACCTCCTGGTCTGCCAGGACATAAAGGCGAACCAGGTCCAGTAGGTAACCCTGGTTATCCTGGGAAGGGAAACCCTGGATCCTCTGGTCAAATTGGTCCTCAAGGCAGCCCTGGTGTCAGTGGCCCTCCTGGACTTCCAGGCCGACCAGGACAACCAGGGCCCCCTGGTCCTCCAGGACTATCCACTTCATACCCTGACCTTGGCCAGATTCTCCCTCACAGCGGCCCTTATGAGAGTCAAAGCAACGAAAAATTAAAAAATGGAGGTGAGATTAGCGGAGCCACCTTGAAAATGCCTGCATTCACAGCGAAGCTCACAAATCCATTCCCTCTAGTTGGTTCTCCCATCATCTTTGATAAACTCCTGCACAATGGCAATCAGGATTACAATTCACAAACTGGTATTTTCACCTGTAGCATACCAGGAATTTACTACTTTGCCTATCACGTTCACTGCAAAGGAAGTAACGTTTGGGTGGCACTGATGAAAAACAACGAGCCAGTCATGTACACTTATGATGAGTACAAGAAAGGATTGTTGGATCAGGCTTCTGGGAGTGCTGTACTCGCCTTACAAAGAGGGGACACTGTTTATGTACAATTACCATCTGATCAGGCAGCAGGACTTTATGCTGGTCAGTATGTCCACTCCACCTTTTCCGGATACTTATTGTACTCGATGTGAACACGTTTGTGAAAGTGAGTCTTGATGCATCAATGGAAAATTCAGTATAACAATGCAAACATTACTTCAAATTCGAGGTGTAGGTAGAGCAAATTAAAGGAGACAAAATAAATTTAAAAAAGATATTTTGAGCTTTGGATTTATTCAAGTATTTAAGGAGAGTGTATAGAGTGATGTCAGTTTGGAGAATTGGTGAGAAATTTTTTAAGCTAACAACACGAGAGACTAGGCCTGTCACGATAACAATTTTGCTGGGCGATTAATTGTCTCAGACATAATTGCGATAAACAATAATTTTGTTTGAAATTTGACAGTAATTTGTAATTATTAGTATATATAATTTGTAATTATTGTCAAATTTAAGAAGAAATTGTGGTTAATTTATTTTGAGTGTCGTACCTTTTTTGACCACCGGATGGCAGTGCAAGACTGTTTGAACCGAAGGATGGTTAGTGAGGGAGCAAGCAGCGTGTCTCTAAGAAAAATGCGAGGGACATGAGCTGTCTTTCTTTCCTTTTGTTCGGTTCTCAAAATGGCCGACATTCAGTGTGGTTTGAGCTCTTTAGCATAGCATTTTTCACACAAAGCTTTTAAGAAAAAAATCAGTAAACAAGTTATCAGCTTCTTTTTGCAGAGAAAAATTACTTTTTACACAAAGCTACAGGTTTTAACCGAGAATTTTGGAGCTTCGACAAGACGGAGGTTTTTTCCCAAAGTCAGTCTATTAACTTACCGTAGCTCGTAACTTAACTTCCCAACTTCGCCGCTTTTAACACAATTTTGGATTATTAAAATGGATTTTAAAGAAAAGAGAAAGGGAGGGGTCAATGAAAAGCTATGGAGTTGAGCTATTGGTCATCTAGTGTCTTCAGTAGAAAGAGAGAGACACGAAGAAACGATAAAGCCGATCAATGAAAATGAGGTTGATAATTTTCATTTATCATGCAATTCATTGATTTATTGTTTATCGTGACAGGCCTATGAGAGACTTATGTTTTGGCTCATCTAAACCAATTCATACCTGAAAAAACGTCATAGCAATTCAAGCATTAGTACTGTATTTTATTTATTATTATTCTAGCACTATTTTACAAAATTTTGACTTTTACTAATAATTATGTTGATTTCCTCCCACAGACCAAAAACATGCATGTTAAGGTTCTTTCACAAAACAGTTCCGCAAAAGAACTGCTACGCCCAGTCCGTCTTTATGTTGTCTCTGGCTGTTTAAATATCACCCATGGAGCTGGCCACGTCCCACACAGACGCAAGCTTTCAGAAATGAAGTAAGGAACTTGAACTTGAACCTGAAGCACTGACCACCGAGCTACCGCAGCCCCTACGCCATTTGCCTTCTGTCAAAAAAAAAAGGTACTACAACTACAATGAGGATGGCTAAACTGAGTTCATTTGTCACATTTTTAAAATGATGAGAGAAATCGGTATGCATTTTCGAACTAACCCTGCTCATATTTAGTTTGTCTGTGCGTGAGCTGTTGACTACGGCTGGCTTAAAGTTTAAATCACAACTAGAAATTAAACACATTTGACAAAACGCAATTACAGTTGAAGAAATACATTACATTAAAACCGGAAAAGGCGGAACCATTGGGAAACATGAGACAAAGCTGATTGGACGACGGGGCTTTTGAACCTTGCATCCCATCTCTTAGAGTTTTGCTTACAGTAATTGCATTTTTTCAAATGTTGTTTCTTAATTTGTAGTTGTGGTTTAAAATTCAGGGCCACCGTAGATGACTGATTGGTTATTTACGAATGATCTGAGGCAGCTTAAAGACAGACTTGTCTTTTGTTGAACGGTTTTTGTGAAAGAGCCTTATTTGATTTGTACTTTTGATGTTTTTGTGAGTCAACATTTTCTATAATTTATTTTTTGTGACTACTGATTACTTAAATTAGCGTATCTTGTTTAAACAATCCGAGGCCAAAAATCTGGAAAAGCATTGACATTTGTGTTCAAGTACTTTTTCATAGCCACGTTGACAGTTTTTGTAATCATTCGTCAAAACGTGGCAGTATGGTTTTTCAGTCCAGTTGTTGAATATTCTCTTTTTATCTCTATGGCAGGCAATGGTCCTCAGAAGTATATCTAAAGTGTGCAATATAACTTCTTTCTAAGAGTGAGTATTACAGTTAAACTTGGTTTTAATTAAACATTCAACAAAATACAGTTTTAATTACCAACCATTGGTCATTGCTCAAAAAGAAAAAGTGGTTGTCTTCCAGTTGTGGGCTTGGCAGTTTT
>JBBPBX010091621.1:0-13899 GCA_038048925.1 Garcialebias charrua
TGCACTCCCAGGAACTTGGTGCTGTCTACTCTCTCCACTGCGGTGCTGTTGATGGTCAGAGGGGCATGTTGGGCATCCCTCTTCCTGAAGTCCACAACAATCTCCTTTGTCTTCTCCACGTTGAGAGTGAGATTGTTGTGTCCGCACCACAAGGCCAGGCGGCTCACCTCGTTCCTGTAGTCCGTCTCATCGTTGTTGCTGATGAGACCCACCACTGTTGTGTCGTCCGCAAACTTGATGAAGTGGTTGGAGCTGTATGATGGTGTGCAGTCGTGTGTTAGCAGGGTGAATAGAAGGGGGCTCAGCACACATCCTTGTGGGGCCCCTGTGTTCAATGTGATGGTGCTAGATGTGTTACTCCCGACCCGTACTGTCTGTGGTCTCCCGGTCAGGAAGTCTAGCAGCCAGTTACACATTGAGGTGTTCAGCCCCAGACTGTCCAGTTTAAGGATGAGCTGTTGGGGGATGATGGTGTTGAATGCCGAGCTGAAGTCGATGAACAGCATTCTAACATAAGAGTCCTTCGTGTCCAGATGTGTGAGAGCTGTGTGGAGGGCAGAGGAGATGGCATCGTCGGTTGAGCGATTAGGTCGGTATGCAAATTGGAAGGGATCCAGGGAGGCAGGGAGGACAGATGTGATGCTTTTCATGACTAGCCGTTCAAAGCACTTCATCAGGATGGGGGTGAGTGCTACTGGACGATAGTCATTGAGGCATGCGGGCGTTGCCTTCTTTGGGACAGGGATGATGGTGGTGGCTTTGAAACAGGTGGGGACGATGGCCTGGCTCAGTGAGATGTTGAAGATGTCTGTGAAGACCGCTGCGAGTTCCCCTGCACAGTCCTTCAGCACACGACCAGGTATGTTGTCAGGTCCAGAGGCCTACAGAGGCATATAGGGAGGACGCTGAGGTCTATTGGAGGCTTTAGGGTTAAACTCTCATTGACAATGGCAAAAAACATTTATTCTGTTCCTAAATCTACTCTTTGGAGACGAAATCATCTTGCTGCCAAGCGGAAATTTAAGTGTTTAGATGATGACAAAGATGATTCCCAAGATTTTGTTAAAAATTCTCCTGCATTTCAGCATGCAGTCATTGCCATGCATAGTGAACACAGTGAATCACTTGAAAGTTCTGACTCTCTTCATGATGATGGTAATGGCATCAATGAACCAGAAACTGTAGATATTCCTGTAAACGGGTCCTTTTCAGATGATGATCGTGGCAGTATTCATTCAGACCATAATGTCAATCATTCTTATGATTTTCCCTCTGAATTGGATGTTCACATTGCACATAACTCTGAACTTGAACCAGATCGCTCAACAGATTGTTCTTCCTTGGATACTGACGGTGAACAAGCCACCAATCAACATTTGCTAGGATGGATGTTTTTTATTTATTTATTAATCCAGTTATAGGGGAGACCCCAGTTAAGATACTGTGCATTTTCCAGATTGCCTTTGCATATTACTAATTACTCTTTTTTGTTTTTGTTTGTTTTTTTGCAAATGCAGATGGAATCATGAATGGGGATTCTGTAGCAACAGAGGATTTTATAAGGACTCATGCTGCAGAGCATTTAAAACATGCAAAAAGGGTAGAGGACATACGCTCACACTGGACAATTAAAACGTGCCACAAAGAAGTGGAGGTGAGGCTTTCACACTGGACATTTAATGCACCACAAAGAAGTGGACACTTGACATTTAATGCACCACAAAGAAGTGGACACTGGACATTTAATGCACCACAAAGAAGTGGAGGTGAGGCTTTCACACTGGACATTTAATGCACCACAAAGAAGTGGACATTGGACATAATGAACCACAAAGAAGTGGACACTGGACGTTTAATGCACCACAAAGAAGTGGAGGTGAGGCTTTCACACTGGACATTTAATGCACCACAAAGAAGTGGACACTGGACATTTAATGCACCACAAGAAGTGGAGGTGGAGGACATAGGGTCACACAGGACATTTAAAATGTGCCAAAAAGAAGTGGAGGACACGGGCTCACACAGAACTGAGGAACACATTTTTGGGGGGAGAGATGCAAATACAGGTGCTGGTCATAAAATTAGAATATGAAAAAGTTTATTTATTTCAGTAATTCCATTCAAAAAGTAAAACTTGTATATTATATTCATTCACACAGACTGATATATTTTTTATTAAATTCTTAATGTTGATGATTATAACTGACAACTAATGAAAAGCCCAAATTCATTACCGGTAACAGAAAATTACATTACTTGAGATAAAAAAAAAAAGGATTTTTATAGATGTTGGCCAACTGAAAAGTATGAACATGGTACCATGGTCCTTGCAAAAGGACCCCCAACTAAGTATTCAAAGATGTACATATTGTACATTTCATGTTCATAGTTCTCAGTTGGCCAACATTTATAAAATTTTTTTTTATTAATCTCAAGTAATAGTCTAATTTTCTGAGGTACTAAATTTAGGGTTGTCATTAGTTGTTGGTTTTAATTATCAGCATTAAAAGAAATAAACTTGAAATCAGTTTAATGAAAGTTTCACTTTTTGAATGGAATTACTGAAATAAATCAACTTATTTAAAATATTATGACCAGCACACTTTTTAAACATATTTGTGGTGGGACTGTAATTGTATATAGCTTTCATATTTGTCGTGTTACTGCCAGTGTTGCTAGTTCAGCTATAAATCCAAAAGAAAAATGAAGGCATGTTAATTTTTTTAAAATTATTATTATTATTTTTTTAATGTTAAGTACAGACCAAAGCTATGTGAGCTGTGTACTTTTAGATTTGTTTGTGTACTGGTACATTTTGTTTTGCCACCAGTTGATAAGCTCCCTCCAATGTAATTCTAAAGCTTTTGTTTTTTAAAGGTAGCAAAGGTGGACTTTTCCATTTTATGTGTTATGCTGTTCTGTTAATCCTTTAATTTATGTTAAAGAGGATAAAGGAAAAATGTAAGGAGTGCTTTGTCCTTAATCCAAACCTTAATCCAGACTGAAGACCCACTTGTTCAAAAAAGCTTTCAGTGTGTAACTTTTATTACTTTTGGTATTTTAGTATGTAGCATTTTTTTTATTTCCATTGCCTTCTTTTATTACTGTTGTTTTTTATTCTATTTTCACTGATTTATTGTTCCAGTTTATTCATCTTTTTATCCTGTTAAGCACCTTGGTCAATGCAAGGCATTGTAGGAAGGTGCTATACAAATAAAGTTTATTATTATTTATTATTAATCCAACGGTTTCTAGGACCATGTTTCCTGCTGCACAATGGATGGTCAAATGTAGTTCCTAGCTTTGTTTGCCTCAACGCAGTTTTGAAGTAGATGCATTATATTTTTCATATGCATAGCATGTACAGATTCTTTTTGTACCTATTTTTGTACCTATTTTGTTACAACTGATGCCAGTTATGCATTTTTTTATTCATATACGGATTTGTTTTATATTATGATACTGATGCCTTTATGTGTAATAAACTGATTCTTTTATCATAACTTTCGCCTCTGTTATTTTTAATGTTAGTACTGTAGAATTAATTCATAGCCAAGAGTTATTTGCACAACTACATATCATCATGATTCCACTAATAAATCTCAATTTAAAACTGTGGATTGGGAACTTGAAAAGTTTGTGTTGTCTGAACGTTGAAGGGACAGTTTCTGAACATTCAGGGGACAGTTTCTGAACATTCAGGGGATAGTTTCTGAACATTCAGGGGACGTTGTCTGAACATTCGGGGGATAGTTTCTGAACATTCAGGGAACGTTGTCTGAACGTCTTATGGAGTTTCATTTGGACGTTCAGTGAACGTTTTCTGCAAACGTTCAGAGGACGTTGATGACAACATTCAGAGGACGTTGTCTGAACGTTCGCGGGACAGTTTCTGAACAATCAGGGGACGTTGTCTGAACGTTTTATGGAGTTTCATTTGGACGTTCGGTGAACGTTTTCTGCAAACGTCCAGAGGACGTTGATGACAACGTTCAGAGGACATTGTCTGAACATTCAATGTTAATGCCATGTATAACTCTGAGTACTTTGAGTGGCATAAAGTCTCACACAAGGCAGCACGGTGGCACAACTGGTAGAGCTGCTGCCTCTCAGCGAGAAGGTTGTCGGTTCAAATCCCGGTCCGGGGGCCTTTCTGGGTGGAGTTTGCATGTTCTCCCCGTGCATGCGTGGGTTTCCTCCGGGTACTCCGGTTTCCTCCCACAGACCAAAAAACATGCATGTTAGGCTGATTGGTGACTCTAAATTGACCCTAGGTGTGAGTGTGAGAGTGGATGGTTGTTTGGTGTGAGTGAGACAGGTCCCTCTTGTAAATGAGTCCCTGTGACTCAACGAGGCCAGCCTGTATAAATAAAGGTTGAATGAAATGAATGAACAAGAGTTTACATACAAGAGCTACAACATTAGATGATTTTAAAGTTCTGACATGTAAGGTCGCGGGTACAGCCTTTAATTGATTAATATTTCCTTACTTCTGGACTCAATGGAATAAACCTGTGAGGAAAGTTTTGCCCAGGAGCTTCCAATCAATAATCACTGGTTTGAGACTTTTTTACTCCCATTATTTCATAATGCTTTAGAATAACTGATCAATAATGACAATTAAAAGGTTTTATAAAATTTACAAGAAAATGTCAAGACAGAATTTTATGACTTCAAGCTTTAAAGCATATTCATTCAACTTTTATTTCTACAGGTTAGTCTTTGAGCCTCGAGGACTCATTTACAAGAGAGACCTGAAACCAAAGCAAGAGCTGTGTGTCTTACAAGAAAGTCAAGGGTTCTGTGAGGTGCGGAGGTGGGAATGAGCTGCTGTTGAAACTCTAAAACTTGTGCGTGAGTATTATGATAAAGCTTTGGTACGTCCATATTTATTTAAATAAAACTATATAATTAAATGTAAGATCATTAAAAAAAAGTATTAAAATTTAATAACCTATCTTTTTTTTTCACTATTTCTACAAACTGGATGGTAAAATGTCGGAGAGCCTTGAATTATTTATCGACGAGTATTTTGAAAAGTTTGTCATGAGTAACCCCAATGCTACATCCGGTGCGGATAACGAGTCGGCTAGCGCTAACGAGCCGAAGCCCAATGCTAAGCGGTACTGTTGCGTTTTCATGTTCACCGGCGGCGTTCTCTCGTTCAGCACTCATGTTAGAAACCACACTTCTTTCCGTCAGATAGCTGTAGCTTCTTTATTTTAAATGGCACACGTGTAAACTCTTCTTCTACAGCAGATCTAGAACAGCGCTACCTACACACAAGAAACTCACTGCCCCTAGTGGACAACAACGATATAACATGCACACAAAATAACAACAATAACATAAGATGAGAACATATTCCAACACCCCCCCTTGTTCTCATCTTCTTTACCTTCTAGACCTTATTGTCCAAAAAACCATCCTTTGAATTTCAAAAGTTTTGTCTTTGATGCAGGTTTGGTTAAGATGTCCGCCAACATATTTTCAGATGAACAGTACACCACTTTGATTCTTTCCTCTCTTAGTGCATCACGTATAAAATGATACTTTACATCGATGTGTTTGGATCTCTGTCTGTTCACAGGGTTTTTACACAATGCAATGGCTCCTTGGTTATCACCATGAAGCAGTGTGCAGCTGTACTTCTTGTTATCAATGCCATTTAAAAGTTGACATAAATACAGGCTTTCTTGTGTAGTAGCTGTTAACCCAATGTACTCAGCCTCACATGTGGAAAGAGCCACAGTTGGTTGTTTCTTGGATTTCCAGGAAATGGCTGGACCTTGTGGTGTTAAACTGAAACAATAACCCGTGGTGCTGCGTCTGTCCTCCACTGAGGATGCCCAGTCCGAGTCACTGTAAGCTATAAGTTTCAAGTCTTCCTTGTTCTTCTTGAAATTTAATTCGTAGTCACTAGTACCTTTTAGATACCTTAAAACATGTTTAGCGTTTATTAAATCCTCTTTCATAGGTTTAGCTAATGTCTGGGAAAGTTTGCTTACTATCCAACTGATGTCTGGTCTGGTGCAGGTCATAGCATAGATCAGACTACCTACTATCTCACGATAGTTCGTAGGATCTACTACATTTGTTTTGTCGCTCTCATGATTTTCTTTGTGATCGAGCTTTGGTTCACATGGGGTGGATCTGGGTTTGCAGTCTAGCATCCCGTATTTTTCTAACACTTTTAGGATGTATTTCTCTTGGCTCATTTTTATTCCATCTTCTCCTTGTTCAAAATGTATACCTAAAAAGTTTGATATTTTTCCTAAGTCCTTCATGTTAAACTTTGATTTCATTGTTTCTTTGAAACTGTCCAAAATCTCAATGCTGCTAGCAGCGATGATCAGGTCATCCACCCAAATGAGCACGATAATCGTGTCATTTTCTGTTTGTTTTCTGTACACACAATGATCAACTAGATTTCGTTCAAAGTTGTCTTGTTCAAGGTGATCGTTCAATAGTTTGTACCAATTTCTCCCTGATTGTTTTAATCCATACAAGGACTTCTTTAATTTATACACACATCTCGGTCCTGTTTCTGTTTGTTGTTCAAACCCCTCTGGTTGATCTATGTAAATTTCTTCCTCAATTGGGGCATGTAAATAAGCTGTTTTGACATCCATCTGATGTACTTTAAGGTCGTTCTGAACCGCTATCTGCATTAATGCTCGTACTGACGTTATATTAGCTGTTGGTGCAAAAGTTTCATGGTAATCTATACCTTCTGTTTGGCTGTAGCCTTTAGCTACAAATCTTGCTTTGTAAATCTCTTTTCCTTCATTTTCTTTAAGTGTATATACCCATTTTCCTCCAACTGAATTCCTGCCCTCTGGTAGGGTGCTCAGTTCAAATGTTTCGTTTTCTTTGAGCGAGTCAATTTCATCCCTCATGGCTTGTCTCCATTTTTCTGCATGTGGTGACTTCTGAGCCTCATTGAATGTTTGAGGGACACCAAATACAGCCCTGTAGCAATGATCGATAGTTATTTGTGTCGCATCTGATTGGTAATCTTCGAGGTATTTTGGGGGTCTTCTCTCTCTTTTTGGATAACGATCACTTTGCTCTGTTTGAGTTTGTTCATGATCAGTTTTACTCTCAGTGATATAATCTGAAAACTCGCCATTTTGAGTTTCTTGAAGAGTAACTTCCTCTTTGTCACTTGGGGTGACATTTTGGGTAATGTCCTGAGTTAATGGTGTTACATCCTGTCTATTTTCCTGCATTGGGTATCTGTCACTCTGGATCCCTTGCTCCCAAACATCTGTCTGTGTTTGTTGGTCAACACCATTTTCTTTGATGAATTTTACCAGCCTGTGTCTGGAAACTTTTCTCATCTGTGGGTGGTACACTAAATAAGCTGGGCTGTTTTTGTTGTACCCTAAAAACAGTCCTCTTTCTCCTCTTGAGTCTAGTTTCTTGTGTTGGTTGTTGTATGAGTAACATTCTGATCCAAATACCCACATATTTGAAAGATTTGGTTTTCTTCCTGTCATTAAGAAATATGGGGTGTTCTTGGTTCTGTTATTATAGCATCTGTTGCGAATGTGGGCAGCACACTGAATGGCATATGGCCACAGTTCTTTAGGTAATCCCTTTTCTGATAACATACATCTTCCCATTTCAAAAAGTGTTCTCCATTGTCTCTCTGCTTTTCCGTTTTGGTGTGGGGAGTATGGTGATGATGTTTCGTGTCTAATGCCTTTATCTCTGAGTAGTGTTTGAAAGTCGTTACCTGTGTACTCAGTACCATTGTCCGACCTAAAACACATAACATTCCCATAGGGTGCCCAGTCTGCCAGAAACTTCTTTGTCGCTTCAGTCGCTTCACTTTTGTTTTTCAGAAAATAGACTGCAACAGCCCCAGAGAAGTCATCAGTAAAAGAAATAACATACCTGTGTCCCTCTAAGCCTGTAGGGTTAACAGGTCCTGACAAATCAGTATGGACCAACTCTAGTGGCTTGCTCGTTCTAACATCTGACTCCTTGTTTCTGTTGTTAATAAATTTCCCTTCTGTACAGGTGTTACATTCCATTTTGCTGTTGTCAGTGATTTTCATTCCCTCTACCACATTTTGTAATTTCATAACATCAGTCATGTTACAATGTCCTAATATTTCATGCCATGTTTTCAGGTCACAAGCTAGCTTAACTTTATCATTGTTGGTTATGTCATTTAAGTTTTCCTCAATGTATCCTTCATCATTATTTTTCATCCTCAGGTAATACAGTTTCTCATGAACCTCAATAGGGAACACAGTACCATCTTTACCCAGCAGTTCATTTTGTCCATCTGTGAATGTTACACTGGCTCCATTTGCTGTAGCTGATATCACAGAAAATATGCTCTGTGGGTAGGATGGGATGAATAAAGCATTTTTCAGAGTAATTTTAACATACCTTCCCTTTGAGTTCAACAGTTCAATTTGTACATCACCACGCTTCAGTGCAACGTTGTTCATCTTCTTTCCATCTGCCAGTTCCATGTAGTGTCTGCTTGGATCAAAAGTCTTGTCGATTCTCGTGAACAGTTCTTCATCAGTAATGATGTGTGATGTTGCTCCACAGTCCACCATTATTCCATTTAGCTTGATGTTGCGGGGCAGATGATTACAGCTGGCTTTGGACACCATGGTCCAGTCCCCCTCGTGGTTGTCCTGCACGTCTGACGTCTGCTTGGCCTCATCTTTCCGTCTCGGTCCTCTTCTGCATGTTTGGTCACTGTGGGTCGTGCTTCTGTGGTAGCTGCACCATTTTGGCTCGGCTTTTTGGCGGCAGTCCCTGGCCATGTGCCCGCGCAGGCCGCAGTTGTAACAGTTTAAAGGCGCAGCCTTTTGGCGACAGTCTTTGGCCACGTGCTCGCGCAGGCCGCAGTTGTAACAGCTTAAAGTTGTCATGTCCACTTTCATTACATTATCTGCCTTTAGGTTGCTTTCAAACTTTTCTGTCTCTTCATAGCTTCGGAGTCTGCTCTTGAATTGGGTGAACGTCAATTCTTCACTGCTCTGTGTCGTGTGAATAGCAAAAGGCTTGTATGATTCTGGCAATCCCTTCAGAATCATTGCTATTATTAGTCCGTCGCTAATAACCTCTTTTGCATTTCTCAGAGACGTTATTGCTTTTTCAGCACGTAAAACATAGTCTGTCACTGTTTCGCCGGGTTCTTTTAATAAGGACGTGAGCTCCGTGTAAAGGGCGATAATCCTGGGCTTACCCTGGCTGGCGTAATGGCCGCGTAGTATCTGCAGAGCTTTCTTCCCGTCGTCTGCGGCATCTCGCATGACCAACGACAGACTCTTATCATCGAGGGTCTGTATTAGTTCTGCGTAACATTCCGCGTTTTTCTCTTCATCTGGGTCTGCAGATAAGATGGTGTCTTTCAGGCCTAGCGTTCTTAGATAAGCCAGGAACTTTACCTCCCAAAGTTCGTAGTTGTTTTCGTCTCCGTTGAAAACGAGTCTGTCCCACCGTCCTCCCGTGCGGCGTCTGGGCCCATAACCTGTTGCGTTTTCATGTTCACCGGCGGCGTTCTCTCGTTCAGCACTCATGTTAGAAACCACACTTCTTTCCGTCAGATAGCTGTAGCTTCTTTAATTTAAATGGCACACGTGTAAACTCTTCTTCTACAGCAGATCTAGAACAGCGCTACCTACACACAAGAAACTCACTGCCCCTAGTGGACAACAACGATATAACATGCACACAAAATAACAACAATAACATAAGATGAGAACATATTCCAACACGACAGGGTAGCTCTGATAGCATATCTGAACCGTCGGTGGATAGTTCTGGCTTCATGGTAATTCTGGAGTCAATTGATCAAAAGTTGTCTAGCTTGGATGCCCGGCTAGCATTAGTAGAGGTGTTGCAGAAGGAATTTCAGAGTTTGAGGCAGTCACTGGAGTTCACCCAGGAGCAGGTAGCATCTCTTGCTAATGAAAACATTGAGCTAAAAGGGACAGTTAGACAGCTTACAGATCAGATGTCGCAGATTTCCAGCGATAATAAAAAATTTAAAGAGTCTGTATTAGATATCCAAGCCAGAAGTATGCGGGACAATGTTGTTTTCTCTGGGATTCCAGAAGGATCGGAGGAGAATCCGGAGGCCTCGGTTCGGGCCTTCTTTCAAAACCAGCTAAAGTGAAACCGTTAATGCCATTACTTTTCATCGAGTTCACTGCCTCGGTGCTAAACGACCTGGGAATAGTAGACCGCGCCCATCCATCCATCCATCCATCTTCTTCCGCTTATCCGGGGTCGGGTCGCGGGGGTAGCAGCCTAAGTAGGGAGGCCCAGACTTCCCTCTCCCCAGCCACTTGGAGCAGTTCCTCCGGGGGAATCCCAAGGCGTTCCCAGGCCAGCCGAGAAACATAGTCCCTCCAGCGCGTCCTGGGTCTTCCTCTGGGTCTCCTCCCGGTGGGACATGCCCGGAACACCTCACCAGGGAGGCGTCCAGGAGGCATCCTAACCAGATGCCCGAGCCACCTCAACTGGCTCCTCTCGATGTGGAGAAGCAGCGGCTCTACTCCGAGTCCCTCCCGGATGACTGAGCTTCTCACCCTATCTCTAAGGGAGAGTCCAGCCACCCTGCGGAGAAAACTCATTTCAGCCGCTTGTATCCGAGATCTTGTTCTTTCGGTCATAACCCAAAGCTCATGACCATAGATGAGGGTGGGAACGTAGATCGATCGGTAAATTGAGAGCTTTGCCTTTTGACTCAGCTCTCTCTTCACCACGACAGACCGGTACAGCGCCCGCTTCACTGCGGACGCTGCACCTATCCGCCTATCGATCTCACGCTCCAGTTTTCCCTCATTCGTGAACAAGATCCCGAGATACTTAAACTCCTCCACTTGGGGCAGGACCTCCTCCCCGACCCGGAGAGGGCATGCTACCCTTTTCCGGCTCAAGACCATGGCCTCGGATTTGGAGGAACTGATCCTCATCCCGGCCGCATCACACTCGGCTGCAAACCGCTCCAGTGAAAGTTGTAAATCACGAACTGATGAAGCCAGTAGGACCACATCATCTGCAAAAAACAGAGAAGCGATTCTAAGGTCACCAAAACGGATCCTCTCAACACCTTGGCTGCGCCTAGAAATTCTGTCCATAAAAGTTATGAACAGAATCGGTGACAAAGGGCAACCTTGGCGGAGTCCAACTCTCACCGGAAACGAGCCTGACTTACTGCCGGCAATGCGGACCAAGCTCTGACACCGGTCGTACAGGGACCTAACAGCCCTTATCAAAGGGCCTGGTACCCCATACTCCCGGAGTACCCCCCACAGAACCCCCCGAGGGACGCGGTCGAATGCCTTCTCCAAGTCCACAAAACACATGTAAACTGGTTGGGCAAACTCCCACGCACCCTCCAGGACCCTGCTGAGGGTGTAGAGCTGGTCCAGTGTTCCACGACCAGGACGAAAACCACACTGCTCCTCCTGAATCCGAGGTTCGACTATCCGACGGACCCTCCTCTCCAGAACCCCTGAATAGACCTTACCAGGGAGGCTTAAGAGTGTGATCCCCCTATAGTTGGAACACACCCTACGGTCCCCCTTTTTAAATAGGGGAACCACCACCCCAGTCTGCCAATCCAAGGGAACTGCCCCCGATGTCCACGCGATATTGCAGAGTCGCGTAAGCCAACACAACCCTACAACATCCAGAGCCCTAAGGAACTCCGGGCGAATCTCATCCACCCCCGGAGCCTTGCCACCGCGGAGCTTTTTAACCACCTCGGCGACCTCAGCACCAGAGATCGGAGAACCCGACCCAAAGTCCCCAGGCTCTGCTTCCTCAGTGGAAGACGTGCCAGTAGGATTGAGGAGGTCTTCGAAGTATTCCGCCCACCGACTCACAACATCCCGAGTTGAGGTCAGTAGCACGCCACCTCCACCATAAATGGTGTTGGTCTCGTACCTCTTTCCCCCCCTGAGACGCCGGATGGTGGACCAGAATCGCCTCGAAGCCGTACGGAAGTCATTCTCCATGGCCTCTCCGAACTCCTCCCACGCCCGAGTTTTTGCCTCAGCAACCACCCGAGCCGCATGCCGCTTGGACTGCCGGTACCTATCAGCTGCTTCCGGGGTCCCACAAGCCAAAAAGGCCCAATAGGACTCCTTCTTCAGCCTGACAGCATCCCTCACTGCCGGTGTCCACCACCGGGTTCGAGGGTTGCCACCTCGACAGGCACCAACAACCTTGCGGCCACAGCTCCGATAAGCTGCCTCGACAATAGAGGCGCGGAACACGGCCCACTCGGACTCCATGTCCCCCGCCTCCCTCGGAACGTGTTCAAAGCTCTCCCGGAGGTGGGAGTTAAAGCTCCGTCTTACGGGAGACTCTGCCAGACGTTCCCAGCAGACCCTCACGATACGTTTGGGTCTGCCAGGTCTGACCGGCATCCTCCCCCACCATCGGAGCAAACTCACCACCAGGTAGTGGTCAGTAGACAGCTCCGCCCCTCTCCTCACCCGAGTGTCCAAGACATGCGGCCGCAGATCAGATGAGACGACAACAAAGTCGATCATCGAACTGCGACCTAGGGTGTCCTGGTGCCAAGAGCACATATGGACACCCTTATGCTTAAACATGGTGTTCGTTATGGACAATCCATGACGAGCACAGAAGTCCAATAACAGAACACCACTCTGGTTCAGATCAGGGGGGCCGTTCCTCCCAACCACACCCCTCCAGGTCTCACTGTCATTGCCCACGTGAGCGTTGAAGTCCCCCAGTAGAACAAGGGAGTCCCCAGGAGGCGCACTCTCCAATACCCCCTCCAAGGACTCCAAAAAGGGTGGGTAGTCTGAGCTGCCGTTTGGTGCATAGGCACAAACAACAGTCAGAGCCCGTCCCCCCACACGTAGGCGAAGGGAGGCTACCCTCTCGTTCACCGGGGTGAACCCCAACGTACAGGCACCAAGATGGGGGGCAACCAGTATGCCCACTCCTGCTCGGCGCCTCTCACCAGGGGCAACTCCAGAGTGGAAGAGTGTCCAACCCCTCTCAAGGAAACTGGTTCCAGAGCCAGAGCCATGCGTTGAGGTGAGTCCGACTATTTCTAGTCGGAACCTCTCAACCTCACACACTAGCTCAGGCTCCTTCCCCACCAGAGAGGTGACATTCCATGTCCCAATGGCCAGCTTCTGTAGCCGAGGATCAGACCGCCAGGGTCCCCGCCCTCGGCCGCCACCCATCTCACATTGCACCCGACCCCTTTGGCCCCTCCCACAGGTGGTGAGCCCATGGGAAGGGGGACCCACGTCTCCTCTTCGGGCTGTGCCCGGCCGGGCTCCATGGGTAAAAGCCCGGCCACCAGGCGCTCGCCAGCGTGCCCCACCTCCGGGCCTGGCTCCAGAGTGGGGCCCCGGTGACCCGCGTCCGGGCGAGGGAAAACTTAGTCCATTAATTGTACTCATCATAGACCGCGCCCAATAATAGCTAAATTCGAACATTATAAACAAAAAGAACAGGTTAAAAGCCGAGGTAGGGAACTGCATAACACCCACTTTAGCATGAACGATCAATTCCCTGCAGAAATTCTGAGTAGAAGGCGAGTTCTGTTCCCGATCAGAAAAAATATATAAGCGAAGGAAGAAGAGCTAACATCTCTATGGATAAACTTTACATCAATGGTCAGTTGTTTAGAGATCCAGAAGCTACTCCTTGGTTTTATTAGCCATATCATCAAGGTAAGAACTATATCGGTTGCTAATATTAATTAATATTATTAAATATAGTATTTATTAATATTACTTACCAGATATATTTAATTTTTCAGCACAGCTCGGTTGGTGGGGTCACACAGATCATGGTGGTACACAAGGTGGGATGACACTTGATGTGGTAAGAGTGTTCTTTTGTTGTTTTTTCTTATCTGAGTTA
>JBBPBX010091622.1:0-13899 GCA_038048925.1 Garcialebias charrua
CCCAACCCAGGCAGTAAGCACTTGTTCCTGGGTACAGATGAACCGTACGCGCCCTGGAGGTCCCCAACCCAGGCAGTAAGCACTTGTTCCTGGGTACAGATGAACCGTACGCGCCCTGGAGGTCCCCAACCCAGGCAGTAAGCACTTGTTCCTGGGTACAGATGAACCGTACGCGCCCTGGAGGTCCCCAACCCAGGCAGTGAGCACTTGTTCCTGGGTACAGATGAACCGTACGCGCCCTGGAGGTCCCCAACCCAGGCAGTGAGCACTTGTTCCTGGGTACAGATGAACCGTACGCGCCCTGGAGGTCCCCAACCCAGGCAGTGAGCACTTGTTCCTGGGTACAGATGAACCGTACGCGCCCTGGAGGTCCCCAACCCAGGCAGTGAGCACTTGTTCCTGGGTACAGATGAACCGTACGCGCCCTGGAGGTCCCCAACCCAGGCAGTGAGCACTTGTTCCTGGGTACAGATGAACCGTACGCGCCCTGGAGGTCCCCAACCCAGGCAGTGAGCACTTGTTCCTGGGTACAGATGAACCGTACGCGCCCTGGAGGTCCCCAACCCAGGCAGTGAGCACTTGTTCCTGGGTACAGATGAACCGTACGCGCCCTGGAGGTCCCCAACCCAGGCAGTGAGCACTTGTTCCTGGGTACAGATGAACCGTACGCGCCCTGGAGGTCCCCAACCCAGGCAGTGAGCACTTGTTCCTGGGTACAGATGAACCGTACGCGCCCTGGAGGTCCCCAACCCAGGCAGTAAGCACTTGTTCCTGGGTACAGATGAACCGTACGCGCCCTGGAGGTCCCCAACCCAGGCAGTAAGCACTTGTTCCTGGGTACAGATGAACCGTACGCGCCCTGGAGGTCCCCAACCCAGGCAGTAAGCACTTGTTCCTGGGTACAGATGAACCGTACGCGCCCTGGAGGTCCCCAACCCAGGCAGTAAGCACTTGTTCCTGGGTACAGATGAACCGTACGCGCCCTGGAGGTCCCCAACCCAGGCAGTAAGCACTTGTTCCTGGGTACAGATGAACCGTACGCGCCCTGGAGGTCCCCAACCCAGGCAGTAAGCACTTGTTCCTGGGTACAGATGAACCGTACGCGCCCTGGAGGTCCCCAACCCAGGCAGTAAGCACTTGTTCCTGGGTACAGATGAACCGTACGCGCCCTGGAGGTCCCCAACCCAGGCAGTAAGCACTTGTTCCTGGGTACAGATGAACCGTACGCGCCCTGGAGGTCCCCAACCCAGGCAGTAAGCACTTGTTCCTGGGTACAGATGAACCGTACGCGCCCTGGAGGTCCCCAACCCAGGCAGTAAGCACTTGTTCCTGGGTACAGATGAACCGTACGCGCCCTGGAGGTCCCCAACCCAGGCAGTAAGCACTTGTTCCTGGGTACAGATGAACCGTACGCGCCCTGGAGGTCCCCAACCCAGGCAGTAAGCACTTGTTCCTGGGTACAGATGAACCGTACGCGCCCTGGAGGTCCCCAACCCAGGCAGTAAGCACTTGTTCCTGGGTACAGATGAACCGTACGCGCCCTGGAGGTCCCCAACCCAGGCAGTAAGCACTTGTTCCTGGGTACAGATGAACCGTACGCGCCCTGGAGGTCCCCAACCCAGGCAGTAAGCACTTGTTCCTGGGTACAGATGAACCGTACGCGCCCTGGAGGTCCCCAACCCAGGCAGTAAGCACTTGTTCCTGGGTACAGATGAACCGTACGCGCCCTGGAGGTCCCCAACCCAGGCAGTAAGCACTTGTTCCTGGGTACAGATGAACCGTACGCGCCCTGGAGGTCCCCAACCCAGGCAGTAAGCACTTGTTCCTGGGTACAGATGAACCGTACGCGCCCTGGAGGTCCCCAACCCAGGCAGTAAGCACTTGTTCCTGGGTACAGATGAACCGTACGCGCCCTGGAGGTCCCCAACCCAGGCAGTAAGCACTTGTTCCTGGGTACAGATGAACCGTACGCGCCCTGGAGGTCCCCAACCCAGGCAGTAAGCACTTGTTCCTGGGTACAGATGAACCGTACGCGCCCTGGAGGTCCCCAACCCAGGCAGTAAGCACTTGTTCCTGGGTACAGATGAACCGTACGCGCCCTGGAGGTCCCCAACCCAGGCAGTAAGCACTTGTTCCTGGGTACAGATGAACCGTACGCGCCCTGGAGGTCCCCAACCCAGGCAGTAAGCACTTGTTCCTGGGTACAGATGAACCGTACGCGCCCTGGAGGTCCCCAACCCAGGCAGTAAGCACTTGTTCCTGGGTACAGATGAACCGTACGCGCCCTGGAGGTCCCCAACCCAGGCAGTAAGCACTTGTTCCTGGGTACAGATGAACCGTACGCGCCCTGGAGGTCCCCAACCCAGGCAGTAAGCACTTGTTCCTGGGTACAGATGAACCGTACGCGCCCTGGAGGTCCCCAACCCAGGCAGTAAGCACTTGTTCCTGGGTACAGATGAACCGTACGCGCCCTGGAGGTCCCCAACCCAGGCAGTAAGCACTTGTTCCTGGGTACAGATGAACCGTACGCGCCCTGGAGGTCCCCAACCCAGGCAGTAAGCACTTGTTCCTGGGTACAGATGAACCGTACGCGCCCTGGAGGTCCCCAACCCAGGCAGTAAGCACTTGTTCCTGGGTACAGATGAACCGTACGCGCCCTGGAGGTCCCCAACCCAGGCAGTAAGCACTTGTTCCTGGGTACAGATGAACCGTACGCGCCCTGGAGGTCCCCAACCCAGGCAGTAAGCACTTGTTCCTGGGTACAGATGAACCGTACGCGCCCTGGAGGTCCCCAACCCAGGCAGTAAGCACTTGTTCCTGGGTACAGATGAACCGTACGCGCCCTGGAGGTCCCCAACCCAGGCAGTAAGCACTTGTTCCTGGGTACAGATGAACCGTACGCGCCCTGGAGGTCCCCAACCCAGGCAGTAAGCACTTGTTCCTGGGTACAGATGAACCGTACGCGCCCTGGAGGTCCCCAACCCAGGCAGTAAGCACTTGTTCCTGGGTACAGATGAACCGTACGCGCCCTGGAGGTCCCCAACCCAGGCAGTAAGCACTTGTTCCTGGGTACAGATGAACCGTACGCGCCCTGGAGGTCCCCAACCCAGGCAGTAAGCACTTGTTCCTGGGTACAGATGAACCGTACGCGCCCTGGAGGTCCCCAACCCAGGCAGTAAGCACTTGTTCCTGGGTACAGATGAACCGTACGCGCCCTGGAGGTCCCCAACCCAGGCAGTAAGCACTTGTTCCTGGGTACAGATGAACCGTACGCGCCCTGGAGGTCCCCAACCCAGGCAGTAAGCACTTGTTCCTGGGTACAGATGAACCGTACGCGCCCTGGAGGTCCCCAACCCAGGCAGTAAGCACTTGTTCCTGGGTACAGATGAACCGTACGCGCCCTGGAGGTCCCCAACCCAGGCAGTAAGCACTTGTTCCTGGGTACAGATGAACCGTACGCGCCCTGGAGGTCCCCAACCCAGGCAGTAAGCGCTTGTTCCTGGGTACAGATGAACCGTACGCGCCCTGGAGGTCCCCAACCCAGGCAGTAAGCACTTGTTCCTGGGTACAGATGAACCGTACGCGCCCTGGAGGTCCCCAACCCAGGCAGTAAGCACTTGTTCCTGGGTACAGATGAACCGTACGCGCCCTGGAGGTCCCCAACCCAGGCAGTAAGCACTTGTTCCTGGGTACAGATGAACCGTACGCGCCCTGGAGGTCCCCAACCCAGGCAGTAAGCACTTGTTCCTGGGTACAGATGAACCGTACGCGCCCTGGAGGTCCCCAACCCAGGCAGTAAGCACTTGTTCCTGGGTACAGATGAACCGTACGCGCCCTGGAGGTCCCCAACCCAGGCAGTAAGCACTTGTTCCTGGGTACAGATGAACCGTACGCGCCCTGGAGGTCCCCAACCCAGGCAGTAAGCACTTGTTCCTGGGTACAGATGAACCGTACGCGCCCTGGAGGTCCCCAACCCAGGCAGTAAGCACTTGTTCCTGGGTACAGATGAACCGTACGCGCCCTGGAGGTCCCCAACCCAGGCAGTAAGCACTTGTTCCTGGGTACAGATGAACCGTACGCGCCCTGGAGGTCCCCAACCCAGGCAGTAAGCACTTGTTCCTGGGTACAGATGAACCGTACGCGCCCTGGAGGTCCCCAACCCAGGCAGTAAGCACTTGTTCCTGGGTACAGATGAACCGTACGCGCCCTGGAGGTCCCCAACCCAGGCAGTAAGCACTTGTTCCTGGGTACAGATGAACCGTACGCGCCCTGGAGGTCCCCAACCCAGGCAGTAAGCACTTGTTCCTGGGTACAGATGAACCGTACGCGCCCTGGAGGTCCCCAACCCAGGCAGTAAGCACTTGTTCCTGGGTACAGATGAACCGTACGCGCCCTGGAGGTCCCCAACCCAGGCAGTAAGCACTTGTTCCTGGGTACAGATGAACCGTACGCGCCCTGGAGGTCCCCAACCCAGGCAGTAAGCACTTGTTCCTGGGTACAGATGAACCGTACGCGCCCTGGAGGTCCCCAACCCAGGCAGTAAGCACTTGTTCCTGGGTACAGATGAACCGTACGCGCCCTGGAGGTCCCCAACCCAGGCAGTAAGCACTTGTTCCTGGGTACAGATGAACCGTACGCGCCCTGGAGGTCCCCAACCCAGGCAGTAAGCACTTGTTCCTGGGTACAGATGAACCGTACGCGCCCTGGAGGTCCCCAACCCAGGCAGTAAGCACTTGTTCCTGGGTACAGATGAACCGTACGCGCCCTGGAGGTCCCCAACCCAGGCAGTAAGCACTTGTTCCTGGGTACAGATGAACCGTACGCGCCCTGGAGGTCCCCAACCCAGGCAGTAAGCACTTGTTCCTGGGTACAGATGAACCGTACGCGCCCTGGAGGTCCCCAACCCAGGCAGTAAGCACTTGTTCCTGGGTACAGATGAACCGTACGCGCCCTGGAGGTCCCCAACCCAGGCAGTAAGCACTTGTTCCTGGGTACAGATGAACCGTACGCGCCCTGGAGGTCCCCAACCCAGGCAGTAAGCACTTGTTCCTGGGTACAGATGAACCGTACGCGCCCTGGAGGTCCCCAACCCAGGCAGTAAGCACTTGTTCCTGGGTACAGATGAACCGTACGCGCCCTGGAGGTCCCCAACCCAGGCAGTAAGCACTTGTTCCTGGGTACAGATGAACCGTACGCGCCCTGGAGGTCCCCAACCCAGGCAGTAAGCACTTGTTCCTGGGTACAGATGAACCGTACGCGCCCTGGAGGTCCCCAACCCAGGCAGTAAGCACTTGTTCCTGGGTACAGATGAACCGTACGCGCCCTGGAGGTCCCCAACCCAGGCAGTAAGCACTTGTTCCTGGGTACAGATGAACCGTACGCGCCCTGGAGGTCCCCAACCCAGGCAGTAAGCACTTGTTCCTGGGTACAGATGAACCGTACGCGCCCTGGAGGTCCCCAACCCAGGCAGTAAGCACTTGTTCCTGGGTACAGATGAACCGTACGCGCCCTGGAGGTCCCCAACCCAGGCAGTAAGCACTTGTTCCTGGGTACAGATGAACCGTACGCGCCCTGGAGGTCCCCAACCCAGGCAGTAAGCACTTGTTCCTGGGTACAGATGAACCGTACGCGCCCTGGAGGTCCCCAACCCAGGCAGTAAGCACTTGTTCCTGGGTACAGATGAACCGTACGCGCCCTGGAGGTCCCCAACCCAGGCAGTAAGCACTTGTTCCTGGGTACAGATGAACCGTACGCGCCCTGGAGGTCCCCAACCCAGGCAGTAAGCGCTTGTTCCTGGGTACAGATGAACCGTACGCGCCCTGGAGGTCCCCAACCCAGGCAGTAAGCACTTGTTCCTGGGTACAGATGAACCGTACGCGCCCTGGAGGTCCCCAACCCAGGCAGTAAGCGCTTGTTCCTGGGTACAGATGAACCGTACGCGCCCTGGAGGTCCCCAACCCAGGCAGTAAGCGCTTGTTCCTGGGTACAGATGAACCGTACGCGCCCTGGAGGTCCCCAACCCAGGCAGTAAGCGCTTGTTCCTGGGTACAGATGAACCGTACGCGCCCTGGAGGTCCCCAACCCAGGCAGTAAGCGCTTGTTCCTGGGTACAGATGAACCGTACGCGCCCTGGAGGTCCCCAACCCAGGCAGTAAGCACTTGTTCCTGGGTACAGATGAACCGTACGCGCCCTGGAGGTCCCCAACCCAGGCAGTAAGCACTTGTTCCTGGGTACAGATGAACCGTACGCGCCCTGGAGGTCCCCAACCCAGGCAGTAAGCACTTGTTCCTGGGTACAGATGAACCGTACGCGCCCTGGAGGTCCCCAACCCAGGCAGTAAGCGCTTGTTCCTGGGTACAGATGAACCGTACGCGCCCTGGAGGTCCCCAACCCAGGCAGTAAGCACTTGTTCCTGGGTACAGATGAACCGTACGCGCCCTGGAGGTCCCCAACCCAGGCAGTAAGCACTTGTTCCTGGGTACAGATGAACCGTACGCGCCCTGGAGGTCCCCAACCCAGGCAGTAAGCACTTGTTCCTGGGTACAGATGAACCGTACGCGCCCTGGAGGTCCCCAACCCAGGCAGTAAGCACTTGTTCCTGGGTACAGATGAACCGTACGCGCCCTGGAGGTCCCCAACCCAGGCAGTAAGCACTTGTTCCTGGGTACAGATGAACCGTACGCGCCCTGGAGGTCCCCAACCCAGGCAGTAAGCACTTGTTCCTGGGTACAGATGAACCGTACGCGCCCTGGAGGTCCCCAACCCAGGCAGTAAGCACTTGTTCCTGGGTACAGATGAACCGTACGCGCCCTGGAGGTCCCCAACCCAGGCAGTAAGCACTTGTTCCTGGGTACAGATGAACCGTACGCGCCCTGGAGGTCCCCAACCCAGGCAGTAAGCACTTGTTCCTGGGTACAGATGAACCGTACGCGCCCTGGAGGTCCCCAACCCAGGCAGTAAGCACTTGTTCCTGGGTACAGATGAACCGTACGCGCCCTGGAGGTCCCCAACCCAGGCAGTAAGCACTTGTTCCTGGGTACAGATGAACCGTACGCGCCCTGGAGGTCCCCAACCCAGGCAGTAAGCACTTGTTCCTGGGTACAGATGAACCGTACGCGCCCTGGAGGTCCCCAACCCAGGCAGTAAGCACTTGTTCCTGGGTACAGATGAACCGTACGCGCCCTGGAGGTCCCCAACCCAGGCAGTAAGCACTTGTTCCTGGGTACAGATGAACCGTACGCGCCCTGGAGGTCCCCAACCCAGGCAGTAAGCACTTGTTCCTGGGTACAGATGAACCGTACGCGCCCTGGAGGTCCCCAACCCAGGCAGTAAGCACTTGTTCCTGGGTACAGATGAACCGTACGCGCCCTGGAGGTCCCCAACCCAGGCAGTAAGCACTTGTTCCTGGGTACAGATGAACCGTACGCGCCCTGGAGGTCCCCAACCCAGGCAGTAAGCACTTGTTCCTGGGTACAGATGAACCGTACGCGCCCTGGAGGTCCCCAACCCAGGCAGTAAGCACTTGTTCCTGGGTACAGATGAACCGTACGCGCCCTGGAGGTCCCCAACCCAGGCAGTAAGCACTTGTTCCTGGGTACAGATGAACCGTACGCGCCCTGGAGGTCCCCAACCCAGGCAGTAAGCACTTGTTCCTGGGTACAGATGAACCGTACGCGCCCTGGAGGTCCCCAACCCAGGCAGTAAGCACTTGTTCCTGGGTACAGATGAACCGTACGCGCCCTGGAGGTCCCCAACCCAGGCAGTAAGCACTTGTTCCTGGGTACAGATGAACCGTACGCGCCCTGGAGGTCCCCAACCCAGGCAGTAAGCACTTGTTCCTGGGTACAGATGAACCGTACGCGCCCTGGAGGTCCCCAACCCAGGCAGTAAGCACTTGTTCCTGGGTACAGATGAACCGTACGCGCCCTGGAGGTCCCCAACCCAGGCAGTAAGCACTTGTTCCTGGGTACAGATGAACCGTACGCGCCCTGGAGGTCCCCAACCCAGGCAGTAAGCACTTGTTCCTGGGTACAGATGAACCGTACGCGCCCTGGAGGTCCCCAACCCAGGCAGTAAGCACTTGTTCCTGGGTACAGATGAACCGTACGCGCCCTGGAGGTCCCCAACCCAGGCAGTAAGCACTTGTTCCTGGGTACAGATGAACCGTACGCGCCCTGGAGGTCCCCAACCCAGGCAGTAAGCACTTGTTCCTGGGTACAGATGAACCGTACGCGCCCTGGAGGTCCCCAACCCAGGCAGTAAGCACTTGTTCCTGGGTACAGATGAACCGTACGCGCCCTGGAGGTCCCCAACCCAGGCAGTAAGCACTTGTTCCTGGGTACAGATGAACCGTACGCGCCCTGGAGGTCCCCAACCCAGGCAGTAAGCACTTGTTCCTGGGTACAGATGAACCGTACGCGCCCTGGAGGTCCCCAACCCAGGCAGTAAGCACTTGTTCCTGGGTACAGATGAACCGTACGCGCCCTGGAGGTCCCCAACCCAGGCAGTAAGCACTTGTTCCTGGGTACAGATGAACCGTACGCGCCCTGGAGGTCCCCAACCCAGGCAGTAAGCACTTGTTCCTGGGTACAGATGAACCGTACGCGCCCTGGAGGTCCCCAACCCAGGCAGTAAGCACTTGTTCCTGGGTACAGATGAACCGTACGCGCCCTGGAGGTCCCCAACCCAGGCAGTAAGCACTTGTTCCTGGGTACAGATGAACCGTACGCGCCCTGGAGGTCCCCAACCCAGGCAGTAAGCACTTGTTCCTGGGTACAGATGAACCGTACGCGCCCTGGAGGTCCCCAACCCAGGCAGTAAGCACTTGTTCCTGGGTACAGATGAACCGTACGCGCCCTGGAGGTCCCCAACCCAGGCAGTAAGCACTTGTTCCTGGGTACAGATGCGTACGAGTAATGAGGAGGTCCAATATTAATACTGACCTCTTTATCCTTAATTAATCTACTTATTCAGATTGAATAGTAAATTCACGGATTCTGTTCTTTTTCAGTTTACCCAATATTTCTGTGATCTTTATGATGGATAAATACACAAAGCCATTAAGTGACAAAGACGTTAACTTAGTTTGATATGTCAAAGAGACACTATCATTTATTTAAAATAAATCAACTAAATTAACACCATTACACTTGATTGACATGATTTCACTTTCTTTCAATTCAAATACGTCAGCACACTTAAATTTAACACAACAGACATAAATATTAGATGTTAAGCATATTTAGTCTGTGGGCTCTTTAACTTAAAAAATATAGTTTCCAGCTTAGGTTGAGAGGGAAAAGAAATAGGAAGAAAGATGGAGGAAGAAAAGTTAAGAGTCAGGGAGTTATCTTGATGTGTTTAACCAGAAACATGGCAGTTCTCCGGCCGATTAAAGCTACACGTTGGTACCCTTGGCAAAGCATTTGACGACTTGTTACCTCGTGAAGATGGTCAGTCTCCCTCGGTCCAGTTTGGTCAGTTCGTTTACCATTCTCAGCGTCTCCAGACGTGCGCCTTGACTCGAACCGAAAGTAACGGCAGCTCCTGGTGCTGTTGTTCAAGATAAGACGTTCCTTAAAGGAATGTCAATAAAAGAGAGCTTTTCAGCTGTTGAAGATGGCTTATAACTTGGCATGTTATAAGTCTTTAACTGAATGACATGGTCATTAGCGTGTTGACCAGACGATCATCAGTTCTTTGGGGAACCTCATCAGGGGTTGAGGACCTCAGCAAACTCTAAGGAAAACAGGAAGTCAGAGCTCTTTTAAGGCTAACTTGACCTAGAAAGACGTAGCTCTTTCTCATTCGGTCTGTTAGGCCAGAAGCCACTGAGAGGAGGCATAAGTTAGATTAAAAATGTCAGAAAGGATAAGAAAGTTAGTTTAAGACGCCAGTTTCATGATACAGCAGATTTAGAACTTTCTTAACTCATTACCAACATTGTTGTATGAATAAACAAACGTCATCAGAGCATAACATATGGGACCTATTAATGATAATAGCTTGATTATTAAATAGGACAAAAACAAAAGTCTCTGGGTGTCTAGATTGTCCTGAGCTCAAGCTAAAATGAATGAGATAAAGTGTTCCTTTTATCTTCACATGCAAGTTCGAGAGGAGAGGAGAAATCCTCCATGTACAACATTTTGAATTAAGCAGAGTATTTGATTTATCTGACATTAAAATGTACTGATGCTCTTACAAATAAAATTATTCTTTTGATCACATCAGCCTAAAATCAAAGATAGAAATAGTCTCTTATTGGTGACTATGTTATCAGATTATAGCTAAATGAATAATTTTGTAGTAAATGTCTTGCTTTACTGAGAGGTCAGTAAAGGTCATCACTGGACAGTTCAAAAACCTTAATTTGACCCTGGGTAGGTCCACTACATCTCCCCCCTTTTGGAAGCCATCGCCAGTCCTTGGGGATGGGGTCCAACACGAAAGGAAACCTTGAACTGTCTTTGATCTTGAAGTAATCCAGCAAGTGGAAAAGAAAAAATCAAAAATTATAATCCCATAAAGTTTTTGAAATTCCATACTGTTCGGAGGTAATCCCATTGCGAAAAGCTTTTAATCCCTTGGAAAACTGAGTCTGTTAACTCTTGGCAAACAAAGTCTGTGATCCTTTGGGAAACAAAGTCTTATAATCCACAGCGGTAATTCCACAGCAGTAAATCCACAACGATTAGTTTTGTTGATTGATCGGCAACAATTGTTTTTATCAGCATGTAGAGGGGATCCCTCGATTGACGCAGAGGAGGCGATCCTTGGATGAAGGTTGAAGACCAACGTTGAAGTATCAGGTCCCCACATCGAAGGTTGAAGGCTGGTTGGTTTCCAGTCCGTGCCACTCTGGTTCTATGTGTCATGCAATTATGTGGTTTTTAGGTGGGCTTATGATTGGGATTTTACGTTAAGCCTTACCTATATGCACCTGGTATGTAAGCTATCATGGTTTAGATCAGCTACGATTACCAATTAAGGGGTGGATCAATTCTATAAATCAGATATAGGGATCTATACCTATAGAATTTTGGAGGGCTTCTGTAACGAAGGCCTCTAATTCCAAACTATTCCTCCATTCATTACTTAGTTTAGGTTAAACTAAAATAAAAAATGAAATATAGTTTGATCTAAATGTCTGTTGTCTTTTAGACGAACGACGTAGGATTTGGTATTCCTAATAAATTTTGAAGTCTATGGCGAGACTCATCAAAATGAATAGATAATCTAGAATAGAAACGATCGAATCGGTTCAATTTAGAAATTGTGAGACCAGTGTAGTTTATTGTACCTTGAGTAGCTTTAAACTACATTGACTCTTCGACGATTGAGATTTAACAAAACGAACTGCATGTTGGCATAGTTAAATCCATATCATTCATTAACCAATGTTAATACAAAACCTTTTTGGCTGGGAGTGTTCAGAACCAAACAATATCTCAACTAATGACAACAGTAATGACTAAACAACAAGGAAACAACGTTTCACTGCTTCGACACACTCTTGTCGTCAGATTCCAAAGTGCAACACACAAGAAAAACAGGTCTCAACTTTATGACCGAGGTCAAATTAAATCTCGTGGATTTAAACGGTTGTTAAGGTTAGTTTTTTGTTGTGGGTTTTAGGCTTAGCGTTTCTAAGTTCAAATTGGACAATGCGACTTATAGGGTGGGAATTATGGTAGTTTAAACCTGATTAGTTTATTTACTAACTTGTGTTTGGACGACCTTATTATCCCATGAAGTCGGTGTGTTTGTGAGATCTTTGTCTTTTGTGGAGTCATTGAACGCCTTGTAAGGTTTGATCTGATTTCGATGTACCCATTTAGCAATTGGCTCTTTGCGGCCTTTGCTGATTTTGATTTCGTAGACGACTGAGGACACTTTGTCTGTTATCAGATGAGGTCCAGTCCACCTGGGCATTAGTTTGCGGGCGAGAGTTCCGGTCTCGGACCCTCCTTTCCCAGTTGCTGGGGCGAACGTATAGTACCAGACTCTGTCTCCCACTTGGAGTTCATTGTGAGAGGCCTTCTGGTCGTAGTACGCCTTACGTCCTTCAGCGGATTTTTCCAGGTTTTTCTGGGCGAAAGCAAAAGTGTTTCTGAGGTGTACATTCAAATCTTTCATGTATTGTTGTGTGGTGTAGGCTGTCGCCATGGCGGCGTCGCCTGGTTGGTACAACAGGTGTAGAGGGAGAGTCATTTGTCGACCGGTCATCATCTCGAAGGGAGAGATGCCAGTTGATGTGTGTGGAGTGGCTCTTATGGCCATGAGGACCAGAGGGAGTTTCACGTCCCAGTCCTTGTGGTTTGCAGCCACGTATTTCTTCAAAATACTCACCACAGTTCTGTTTGCTCTCTCTACTTGGCCTGAAGCCTGTGGGTGGTAGCCGACATGAAAGTTGGCCTTGACGCCTAGCGTCTTCCACAGTTCTTTCATCACTTCACCTGTGAAGTGTGTACCTTGGTCTGAGTTCACCCGAAGGGGAAGTCCAAACCTTGAGAATATATGATTCATTAACAACATAGCAGTGGTTTGTGCTGTGTCGTTAGGAGCTGGTAGGCATTCTACCCATTTGGTGAATGCACAGGTTACCGTGAGAAAATATTTATTTCCTCTAGAGCTCTTAGTGAGTGGTCCAACCCAGTCGATCTGGAGGTCAGACCATGGGAATGCAATGCCTCTGCTTTGCAGTGGTGCTCTGTGAAGTGGTCTGGTTGGCTGAAACTGGCCACAGACCACGCACCCTTCAATGTAGTCCTTGACATCCTTTTTCATTCCAGGCCAATAGGCAATTTGTTTTAATGCCGTCAGCGTGGCTTTATCTCCTTTGTGTCCTGCGGACGGGAGATCATGGGCATGAACTAACATCACCCCCCTTTGGTCATGGGGAACCACGAACACAGGTGAGGACGTTGGTCCATGAGCGAAAGTTAAGATGCCCTTGATTAGTTTTAGCTGTTTGCGCAGCTGATAGAGGACCTTAAGGTCTGGATCGGAATCCAGGTCGTCTTTAGACGGACTATTTTTGTTCGGATCAGTCAGGTACAGTATCATGGAGTTGATAGCAGGATCCGACTTTTGTAGTTGGATGATGTCTGGGTCAGTCAGTGCGGGTCGTACAGAGACTGCGTTGTCAGCAGGTCTGGTTGCGGCCTGTGCACGTGTGACTGCCATAACCCTGACCGTAGGTTGTATTGACAGAGTCTTGATTAACCAGGAGGGGTCGAAGGACCATAGAGGACCTTCGTCGGCTCCTTCTTTGGCTAAGGAGTCTGCAATGTCATTGTAGTGCTTGTCATCGCCTGGGACTCTAGAATGCCCTGGAACTTTCTTCCAGTAGATCTGTAAGTCGTGTGATGTCACCAAGTGATCACACGCTATGAAAAGCTCTTTGTGTTTGACCACTTTTCTGTCGCTTGTTAGGAAACCGTTCAGTTTCCACACAGCGAGGTGACAAGCGAAACTCAAACGAGCATAGTTAGAGTCAGTGCAGATGACTAGCGTCTTGATGGAGCGTTCTACTACCATCTGGAGAGCTATTAGGATTCCTGCAATCTCAGCGTACTGAGAAGTCTGAGATCCTAATTTGTAGCTGAAAGTTATCTGCTCTCGGTTTTGGAGGAGGACCCCTCCAACACCTGCTCTGCAGATCTTGTCGCGGAGGAATGAAGATCCATCCACGTACAATGTTGTCATATCTTTGCAGATATTGTCATCAAAGAAGTGGTGATTCGGGTCTTCAGTTACTGGGGGTTTCACCTCAACCGGCGGCTGGGTGGCTGGTACATCTTGTGTACACTTCTGGCAGATTGCCAAGTCCGTCCCCAGATGTGACTTCTTGTTTTGACCATAACGTATGTCTAGGTTAAAACTTTGAAGCGCCA
>JBBPBX010091623.1:0-13899 GCA_038048925.1 Garcialebias charrua
CGAACTACAATAGAGTTCTGAACCGCAAGGTAGTTTCTTCGCTTTTTGGTTCTGGACCTTTAGATGAAAAGCATCCTGGACCCCATCTTGGCTAATGCCATCAGCTTCGATAAGGAGACGAGAGTAGCCCTCAGTGATGATCCTATGACTGACAGTTGTTGCAAATGGATCCCTACTGAGTGCGTCCGCCACTGTGTTCTTGGACCCAGGTATGTGTTTAAGATCAAAAGAGAAGGGTGCCAGCTTTGCAACCCAACGTTGCTCACAAGCATCAAGTTTTGGCTTTGTCATGATGTAGGTGAGTGGATTGTTATCAGTCCACACTGTGAATGTTTGACCTCTTAACCAATGACTGAACTTCTCACATATACTCCATTTCAAAGCCAAAAATTCAAGTCTGTGAGCGGGGTATTTCTTTTGAGAGTTGCTCAGCGTCTTGCTAGCAAATGCGATGGGGCGAGCTTTCTCTTCTCCAGCTGGTACTTGAGACAAGACAGCTCCAAGTCCGTCCAGTGAAGCATCAATAGACAAAATCAGAGGCTGTGAGAAATCTGGGTGTGCAAGAACAACACAATTCAACAGCTTTTCTTTAAGACTTAAAAAGGCTGTTTCACACTCCTGTGTCCAGTCAAATGGTCTCAGTTTTCTGTAAGAACCTGCATTTGTTGTTGTTTTGGTTTTACCCTTCCTCTTCTGCCCAGCAGTTAGAGCAAACAGTGGCTTGGCAACAGATGAACAGTTTGGAATGAAATGTTGGTAATAAAACACCATACCGAGGAAGGACTTTATCCTCTTGACTGAAGGCGTGCATCCATCATCCTCCATCAGGTCAGCCTTTGTCATCTTTGTAATGATTTCAACCTTTCCAGGGTCGACAGACACTCCATGGCCATCTATGATATGTCCCAGAAATTTCACTGATGATCTCATAAAGTGACATTTCTTGGGGCTCAACTTGAGATTGTGCAGGCGAAGGCGTTGGAACACAACCTCTAACCTCTCCAGAGACTCTTTTTCACTCGAAGCAAAGACAAGGAGATCATCCAAGTAGCACAACAAACTGCTGAAATTCAGATCTCCGAATATGCTGAGCATCATCCTCATGAAAGAGGCAGGGCTGTTACACAGGCCTTGGGGCATTCGATTATATTCATACAAGCCCATTGGAGTTGTGAATGCTGTGTATTTCTTGTCCCCCTCTGCCATAGGAATGTTGTAAAATCCTGATGTCAAATCCATAGTGCTGAAGTAAATGTTGCCTCCAAGAGCGGCTAAGCAATCAGACTGGTGTGGGAGTGGGTGTGCGTCTTTGAGTGTCCTTGCATTTAACCACCTGAAGTCTGTGCATATCCTCAGACTGCCATCCTTCTTCCAGACTAGCACAAGAGGAGAGGCATATTCACTCACAGATTTCTTTATTATCTCCTGTTCCTCCATGTCAGATAAAACCTGGCGCAGCTTGTGATAATGAGCTGGTGGGATTCGGCGGTATGGAAGCCGAAATGGTCTATCATCAACAAGCCGGATGCGATGTACAAAGCCTTCTGCCTTGCCACAATCTAAAGCATGCTTGGAAAAAACATCATTATATTTCTCAAGCAGCTCGACCAACCTTGTTTTCCCTGCGTCGTCACTATGGCATAAGTCAATATTAAGGTCACCAAGCCCAACCTGTTGCAATCGCAGTTTCAGATCTGCAGGCCCCTCTTTGACATGTCCCTTCTCTGGAGCAGCGGTTTCAACCTGGCTGATGCCTTGAAAAACCTCAAAATCTTCAACCGCCAGGCAAGGGGACACGTCTGCCAACTTGCTGTTTCTTTTCAGCGTGATGGGCTTGTCTGAGAGGTTAGCGACTTTTAAAGGGACCCACCTGTCTCCCCATAAAGGAGTAATAATGCGAGCCACCATGATGTTACGTGGCATAGACTTAGATGAGGTTGGTTCAGTGATTACAGTACTCCCTGGAGACATGGGGATGTCATGTGGTAGCTTACCCCACACCAGATGTTCAGTCCTTGCCAGTAGAGTGATAGACTGTTGTAGTTTGACTGTGCCAATCTTCTCTGGGAGTTCTTCACCTCTCCACCGAGGAGTGCTTGCCATCATGTCGAGAAACCGCTCACATTCTGGGAGAAGACTGGGACTGGACACTAGACGCCAATAATCATTGGTTATTTTCAGCTGATGCATGAGAAATCTTATGACATTTGTGCCAATGATTAAATCGTCCCTTTGGCCTGGCACTACTAACACAGGGACAACACATGTCTCGCCATACAGTTTCATTTCTACCTCATACATGCAGCGGGGTTTGCTGAGTGTCCCTCCACAACCAATGAGAACAATTTCTTGAGAGAGGGGAACAGGTTCCGAAAGTGAGTTCTGATTCAGCATCATTTGTTCCACCCTTTCACTCAGTGTACAGGCCATGGAACCTGAGTCAAGCATCCCTTGTAACTGAAACTTGTCATTTAGAGTCACAGGCGTATAAAACAGTTCATCAAATGGCTCAACTCGTTGTGTATTTTGAGCTATTACCTTAGCACCAACTGGTGCTGCTGCACATGCCTTTTCATATTGCTGCTCAATGTCATTATTATTGAGGGTTTTGTCTTTTGAGCCCACACCACCCCTCATCCCATGCAGGCCAGCTAGTTTAAATGCTGTGGGTCTTGTGACTGAAGACCATGCTCACTTCTGATGGATAACCGGTTGGGACAGTCTCGCTTAATATGATTTGGTTCAAAACATGCTAAACACAAGCGTTTCTGTTTGCAGTGTGAGATGGTAGAATGATCTCGAGACTGACAAACCCTGCATGCTTTGTGATGCACTTGGCTGGGTGAGTTCTGTCTGCCTGCAATCTGACTGTTCTGTGAAAGTGTACGTTCAAAGAGACTGATTAAAGTTCTCATGCAGCTGTCGTTACAATGTGATGGGGCTGCTGCGCCAGTCTCTTGGTGTGATGGCATGTCTGTTAAGTGACATGGTGGTGGTGATAATTGTTCAGGAGCAAGAGCCTGAGCATGAGCTGTAGCTAGTTTAGGATATCCTGACCTGGAGAATGCCCGCTCTCTGGTTTCAATCTGGTAACGATCAATGTGCTCCTGAATTTCACTGGCTGTCCATTTGTCTGGTGCTTTGAACTTCAAAATGGCAGCAAGCGCTGGGTCTGGGCAATGTTTCACAAACATCATAGTTGCTTCTTGGCACGGGTCATCTACATGCCGCCCTAGTCTCTTCAAGCCTTCTTCTGCTGCATCAACTGCCTTGTTCAAGCGTACCCAGTAATCTAGAGGTGTTTCTCTTGCTAGTGGTACAGTGTTGTAAAAGTCTGCCATCGGCATACATGAATAAGGCACATCACTAAAATGTTGTCTGAGGATGCTGTAGACAATATCTGGTTTTTCCTGAGGCTTTAATGAAGGGCTGCTTCGCAGAGTTATCCTCACGATATCCTTAGCTTTTCCCACCAACTTAGAGAGGATCTCAGGGTACTGTTCATTAGTGGGTGTGCCTCGTTTTCTGAAGTAGATTTTCATTAATTCTTCCCACTCGCCAACAGTGTTTTTGTCAGATCCATCTCCCCTGAAGGTGGGGGGTTCTTTGACATCTGGCTGTATTACTAGCTTTGCCCCAGTCAAGTTGAGGTAAGTAGGTTCACTCTGTGATTGGTCCACATTGCTCTGAGATTGTGGACCTATAACTTCACTTTTCCCACATTCACCCATAAGACGGTCCACTATAGACTGTCCAACCTGCTGTGCAATGCTTGTAATAAGGTCACTTAATGGTGGGTCAGTACTAGCCAAATTGTCCGGGACCGCACCATCATGCACAATACTAGAAGATACATTGTCAACTACACGTGTAGAACAAAAGGCAGGAGAGCCTGCAACATTAGTGTTTTGAACTGGAGTAAAAGGCAAAGCCTCGATCATTCTCCCTCTCCCCACAGAGAAGTTAACACCGCTCAACAAACATTTATCCTCATCTTTCTTACTTTTAACATAAGTCATTTTCAGTTTTTGTTTTTTTGTTTTTTTTTACAGTTCTTTACATAAAAACAAATATATAAAATTATTTCTGTTGCTCGAGCAAAACACTATTCCACATTCAACTCCGTCATACTACATGTATTCAGTTTGTATAGATGTGTTAATGTAACAAGCAACCTCAGGCGACCAGCTGACGTTGATCCACTCTTCACGAACCACGATGAACTTGTCCGAAGCAGTGTGCATCCGGGTCGTCACGGCACCAATGTAACCGCCCACATCTGACTCGTCTGTACTCTGCGTTGTGTCACGGGTAAAAAGAATCAGCAGACGAGGACTGCAGCAGTAGGGCAGGTTTATTCTGTTTAAAACAAGAGTACATTTAGTACAGCAGTTTTCAGGCTCTGGCCTCCCCACACACACCTCTCTCCAGCGCAGCACGGCGCAATCTGACCGGAATGTGTTGAAACCAACCAAAATTCTCAGAAATTCATAAATAATAAAGTAAACTCTCCATTCATTCAAAAACTATTAAAATAAAACACAAACAGAACTATTCTGCCCAACAGTTACAATTCTTATATTTCAAATTGAATTAACAAAAAAAATAGATTCCATTATAACATGAAAATGTACTAATACATTAACTTAACATCTAGATAGCATTTTGAAAGAACTCACATACCTGTTTAAAACAAGAGTACATTTAGTACAGCAGTTTTCAGGCTCTGGCCTCCCCACACACACCTTAACCAATCAGAAGAACAAAAAAAAGAACCACATTGGCATGAAACCTCGACAAATGTCAGTAACTTGGGGATTAAACACCCAATAGTGTGCTGCACTAAACATAAAACAGTTTAAAAACGATATATATCAAGTTGTGAGTTTACAGAATATACTTTTAAGAACATTTTGAATACTTTAATACACAAACAGAAGACAGCTGCTGTGACACCTACCTCTCTCCAGCGCAGCACGGCGCAATCTGGAGGAGAGAGCGGGAATGCGCGGCAATACAGAGGATGTGACGCGGAAACAGGAAACAAGAAAATAAAAGCTTCTCCGCCAAAATAAAATGCAGTTCAGAAATCAAGAAAAACTGATTATGAAGATGGATTTGGGGTGAAATATAAACATTTTTTACACACTTGCTACACACAGGCAAAAGAGAGCACATTAGACCCTTTTTGGCCTCCCTGCACTGGCTACCGGTTCACCTTGGAATCCAATTCAAAATGCTCTTGTATGTCTATAAATCACTAAACAGATCTTCTATCTTACTGATCTGCTCCAGCCGTATGTCCCACCACATTCTCTCAGACCAGCAGACCAGTTGCTCCTCACAGTTCCAGGAACCCGTCTCACGCACAGAAGTGAAAGGTCCTTCTCTGTCGCAGGCCCAAGACTGTGGAACAAGTTACATCTGCTTGTCAGACAGTCCCCCACCCTCACAGTTTTTAAATCTGGCTTAAAAAAACACTATTATTCCCTGGCTTTTGGCACTGTGTGATCTGTGCTGAGCCTGTGTGCATCACACTGTGTTGGTCATATTGCTGTTGTTTTTATCCACTTTGTTTTTTTTGTTTCTACATTTGGTTTCCTGTTATGTAATATGTTGCTGTGTGCTTGTCTGTCTGTCCCTGTACAGCACTTTGGTTTGGTGTGCACTGTCACTGTTTAAAGTGCTTTATAAATAAAGTGATATGGTATATGGGTGATTCTTTTTTTGGGGCAACATTCATGTCCGCATGTTTCTCTTACCCTGATTTTTTTCTAAAATGTGCCAAATATTTACAACAGAGTATTTTAATTATACACTTAGATGTTTGCCATCATTCAAATATAAATGAAATGAATTTAAAATATTATTTTGTACTTTACACACCTTTTTGGTGACACAGATGGTCAATTTTATTGTGTCCGCAGTGCAGTGTAAAATATTTCCTCAAGAAGTTTAAACAATAAAATTTAATTAAAAAAGAAATTTCTTCAATAATTTGATTGACTGGACTAAACCTTATTTTATTATGAAACTGAATCTGTTGAAACTATTTTTTTTATTTGATATTTTCTTGATATTATACATGTCCCAGTAGTAACTTTCCACCCTGTTAGAATGTTTCCTTTTTGCCCTCAAAAGACTACAATTCCATAAAAGCCATTTACAAGAAGAAGACATCAACTGGTTTTGGAGGGAATTCAACCATGGAAAACAAGTTAAGCTTCATCTGTCACTCTCTCCTTACTTTTTTTAATCTTAAATATATTAAACCTGTATGAGTCAACCTTAAAGTTCCACCCTGTTAAGATAAATTGTGGGAAATGTTTATTTGGTAGAATTTAAAAAACAACATATTAGATTTAGTCATTAAAGGTTTGCTATTCTGTTGAAGGTTAGCTAGCTAAATGTTGACCACATAAAGAGCTACAGCTAGATTAGCTAAAAAAATTCCACCCTGTTATGTTCCACCCTGTTAGGTTTATGAACCAAACAAGGTGTAACAAGGACCTAACAGGGTGGAAATTCAGGTAAAAAGTAATCACATATACATGTAATTATTACTTTACCTGTAATTATTATTTTATCCAGCCCTGAGCTTGACCATTATTAATTTCTTATTGCTAAACATGTCAGTGATGTAACAACATATTTAAAACTTAAAATATTACACTTTTTATTTTCAAAAGTCCTGAAGCCAAAATGTTGCCGCAAAAAAAGAATCACCCATATATGTATCATATCCATCTGTAAAAAACAAGATATATCCTGAAGAGTTCTGTTAAAAGATGTTGGGACACTTGGCAGCCTTTCATGTTACATAGAAAACATGTCAATGCCTAGTTGATTCATTTGTCTATGTGTGACTGATCCAGTGTGGGAGGGAAGAGGTGGGGTTTGTTCTGTTTTGTCTTTTGTTTGTTTGTTTGTTTGTTGTTGTATGTTAAAAATTTTCAATAAAAAGACTAAGATAAAAAAAAACACATTGTGAATTCCCACTGCTTTGCTTCTGTCAACATTTATAATATGGTTTGTGTTTTACGTGATAAATAAAGGCTTTGGACTGTTTGCAGCCCATTTTTCTCATCATCAGTCATTTCTCAGAGAAAACAGATGAGATGGTGGATGGCAGCAAAACAGGTTTAGCCTAGAAGGTTTTGATTTGTGCTTTTATGCAGTCAATAGTTGCTTATCGTATTATGTAACACACAAGATAACATTTAAAAAGAGCACAAGCCTCTATTTTAGGATGACATTTTCAAAATCACTCACAGCTAACAGAATATTAACAATGATTTCTCTTTATTGAAGGAAAGTACATTTAAGGTGATGAAAAAAAACTTGATGTTAGACGGTGACAGATTACAATTTTAAAATTTAATCCATTTTTGAGGTCCTCTGGAGAGCCTAATTAACTCTCAACATGCTACTAGCACCATCTTACATTTAGTTGGAGTCTATTTAATTATCCCTTTCAAGATCATTATCATTTTAGCAGATGTGCTGCAGTACGTTGTTTTCATCCATGTCCTCGAGTACAAAAACTTCACAAAACCTGACATTGTTTGGGCGGTTCTTACGATACAGTATCTTTGAAGGGTTTTGGGTCACTGGGGTGAATTTCTTGTTGATTTTATTCAACTCAAGTGACATTCAGAGATCATTTCATGTCAGGCTAATTCTACTGTTTGGACAAATTGTTGAAGGTTTTAAATCAATAAACCTAAAGGTTAAGCTACGGTACAGGAAGTTTAATCAGCAGCAGCGTCACCGAGGTTCTTCATGGTTATCCATTTTTAAAGTTTGCTTTAATTCATTCCTGTCAAAAAGATACCGTGTCCTAAAATTTAGCTCATTCTTTGTGTGACTGTTGTTCTTGCAGTTAATTTGACAATTTGTTCCTGAATTATCATATTCGACTGAATGTGATTAGGATGAGAAGTGGGAGCTGATTTGTATGAAAAGTTCTATTTGCAAATGATGTGACAAGATACTGATTATCGAGTGACATTACAGCAACATGCCAGTAAATGAGAAATGTGTCTATGAATGATCTTAATATAATTCATCATGGCGGACACTGCTGTACGTCTGGGCTCATTCATAAATCTCAGTTTAACCGCTGTAAGGATGTGAGCTATATATGAGGTCTGCCAGGACTTCATCACCGTATCTCCAGGAACGAGTTGAATTTGATTCAGTCACCCAAAATATCAGAGCAACTACAAGGTTTTTTTTTTTATAATAATAAAAGTGAGGGTACACAAAATACAAAATAAATAAATAAATAAAATAACCTTCTGATGTTTAATACAACAGATGGACATGGGAACACAGAGTGTTCCTGCATTTGCTAATTTCAGGCTTTGATCAGAAAAATGTTTTTGTGAACACTGGCTGTAAAATTTAAATTAACATTTTTATCCGTGCAGAAGATGTAAAAAGCTGTTACACGTTGGGTTCATCAGAGTAGTAAAGTGGAGTAATAAAATTAGCTATACATGATGTAATTTCATCACTTTTTTACTAAACGTTTGTACTGACACCATCATAAATCTTAGTGGGGTTGTTGTCTCTGACCAGGCTTTTGAATTTTTATGCTGTTTTATGTCTCTTTGCTTGTCCATAACTTGGCTCTCAGCCATGTTGTGGAAGATGTTTCTAGTCTTTTGACTTATTGATTACATGAACACATTTGCAACAGAGCTGTCCTTTATTTTCGGAGTTGCTAACCTACTAATGTAAATCACAAAATTCAGGCAAATTTATTAATTACTTTGTTATTAACCTAAATCAGATATCAACAGATGACGATGCCAAAACGTACAATATTAAATATCTTGTTAAACTTGCCCTCAAGAGGCAAAATAAAATGTATGTAAAAAATAAAAGGCCCAGTGTTCTTTAAAATTATATGCACATCACCTGCTGCCTTTCATGCTGAAGTTTTTATTGAAATATTTTAGTGTCAGCATCTGCAAAATGGATATTTAGAGCTATTTTTTCTGTTTGCTAAGGTCCAGTAGCTGTGGTGGCCATGTTAACTCAATGTGACTCCAATGTTTGATCAGTTGTAGATGAACATTCAGTTATTACTTTCTGACAAATTTGTTCAAATCGATCCAGTGCTTCATCAGATATTTTGCTAACAGACAAAGTGGATTTTCAAAAAGTCAAAAGTCAAAGTCAACATTATTGTCAGAACTGCAATATGTACAGGACATACACAGGATTGAAATTGCATTTCTCTCTCAGTCCCTCGGTGCAACAGTAACCATTTAAACACTAAACAATTAATAAACAAGCATAAAATGAAATAATAAAAGTTTAGTACTGTCCTGAGTTTTTTGCATAGTAGTTTTTCATAGTAGTAAAAAAAGTATAAAAAGTTTCACCAACACCAAAACACCAACATTTAATAAACATAATCATAAAATGAAATAGAGTGTAATACTGTCCTGAGTTTTTTCATAGTAGTTTTCCATAGTAGTATAAAAGTATAAAAAGTTTCACCAACACCAAAAATGAAATAGAGTGTAATACTGTCCCGAAGTATAAAGTATAAAAAGTATATCTATAAAATAAATGAAGGTTCTGGCATTTGACATTTGTAAAGAGTGACAAAGCAGCATATGGGGTTAATGTACACAGTATATGTATGAGGTAGTTGATATTGGTATAGAAACAAAGTGGCATTATGCAATAAGGCTAGTAAAAAGAATATATACTGTATATCAGCAGTAGTGTAGATATAAAAAGTCTAGATGTAAACAGTAGTAATAAATGTAAACAGTAGTAATAAATGTAAACAGTAGTAATAAATGTCAACAGTAAATGTAAACAGTAGTATGACTATAGGCAGTAATGTAATACAAACATTAGTGCAAATATGAGAAGTAGTGCAAACTGAATGAGCACATGACCGTGAGTTGAGTGAATGACCCGTATTGATGACACAGAGTCCAGTGTTAAAAACTTTGTGTTGTGTGGTAATGTGTGAAAGTTTTTTGTGATTAAGGCAGTACAAGTGGGAGGGAGGGCAGAGCTGGCAGAGTGTTAAGCATCCTGACTGCCTGATGAACAGAGCTGTCTCTCAGTCTGCTGGTTCGAGCCTGGAGACTCCTCAGTCTCCTCCCTGATGGCAGCAGTCTGAAGCAGCTGTGTAGTGGGTGTGTGGGATCACCTGCCATGCAGAGGGCTTTCCGAGTGAGGCGGTTGCTGTGTAAGTCCTGCAGTGAGGGCAAGGAGGTGCCGACGATCTTCTCAGCTGCTCTCACGATGCGCTGGAGGCTCTTGCGGCAGGATGCAGTACATGCACCAAACCACACAGTGATGCAGCTGGTCAGGACACTTTCTATGGCACCCCTGTAGAAGGTGCACATGATGGGGGTTGAAGCTCCAGCCCTTTTCAGCTTGCGGAGAAAGTAGAGGCGCTGGTGAGCCTTCTTGGCCAGTGCTGCAGTGTTCCTGCTCCAGGACAGGTCCTCTGAGACGTGCACTCCCAGGAACTTGGTGCTGTCCACTCTCTCCACTGCGGTGCTGTTGATGGTCAGAGGGGCATGTTGGGCATCCCTCTTCCTGAAATCCACGACAATCTCTTTTGTCTAACATCAATTTTAACAGTTGACAAGAAAGTTATGGACAAATGTTTTTTGTAATCTCTAAATCAGGGGTGTTCAGACTTTTTCAGCATGCGAGCTATTTTTGAAATGATCAAGTCAAAGTGATCTACCTACTATAAGGCCCCGTTTACACGAAAACAACCTGTGGAAACATTAGTGATTTTTCAATGTTTATTGGGGGTAATAAACAAAAAATAAGCTGGTTTACATGAAAAATGTTTTCATGTCAGTCGGGTTGCCAGATAAGAAATTATGAACTATAGTACAGTACCCTGATGCATGCTCAATAATCCAGGTAGAAAAATCTAAAAAAGCTAAGTCTGGTCCTCTGGACATTCAAAAAACAAAACAAAACAAAACAACGGTTCATAAGTGGTTAAGGAGTGACATAACTTTCTCATGATAGTCTTTCCGGTTCAAAATCACTGTTTTGTTTTGTTTTTTGAATGTCCAGAGGACCAGACTTAGCTTTTTTAGATATAGTACAGTACTGTGGCTTTAAAATTATAGTATTTTGACCTATAAATTGAATTCATTATTATTATTATTATTATTATTATTATTATTATTAAACTGTTGTGTTTGCTGAGTAAAGATGTTCAAAGATTCAATTCAATTCAGTTTATTTATATAGCGTCAATTCACAAAAGAAGTAATCTCAGAGCACTGAACAGACAATTTTTTTTTTTATGTCATGCTGCGATCTACCAGTACTACCTCAGAGATCTACCAGTAGATCGCGATCTACGTAATGAGCACCCCTGCTCTAAATGTCCAAACTATTTTGAATGGCTTGTAGCTTCTGTCACCAAACCTCAGCTCATAGCCATTTATTTTAATCATTAAGATCGATTAGCTGTGGCAGCCATTTTGAACCATGTCAGTTTGTCATCAATGATAACACCCAAAAACTTCACCTCACTCACTCTACAAATCTCAACACCCTCAATTTTGAGTGGAACATCAACAGTTTTCTTTTTATTACTGAATATCATGTAATTAGTTTTTTCTAGATTTAATGATAATTTATTTATTTTAAACCAAGTTTGTATCTTGACAAATTCTGTCTTTATCAATTCCAACATTTGTTCTATATCTTCACCTAAACAGAAAAATGTGGTATCATCAGCAAAAAGTACACATTTAAGGAGTCCTGACACATTTACCAAGTCATTCACATATAAAATAAATAGCTTTGGTCCAAGTACAGAGCCTTGGGGAACTCCACATGTGATATTACAGAGGTCAGATCTTACATCATTTATTTGTACAAATTGTTTCCTATCTTTCAAGATACCCACTGTAATGCTGGTCCTCTAATACCATATTTGTAAGAATAAAAATAGCTAAATCGATTGCAGTACTGTACAAAGTCAGAGACCTATTGAATGATAAAGCTCTGTATTTGTTGTATAACACAATCATTGTTCCACACTTAATCTATTGTATTGATGTTTGGGGGAATGCGTGTAAAACAATCACAAAACCTATTTTTGTATTACAGAAAAGAGCTGTAAGAATTATCACTAGAAAACATTACCGTCATCCATCAAGTACATTATTTTATCAACTAAAGTTATTGAAGTTCCATGATTTGGTAGACTATAATATTTTATCAGTTATGTATAGAGCTCAAAATAATGCATTACCTTTAAATATCCAAATGCATTTTGTTAAAAGACAAAGTTGTTATAATCTTAAGGGGACAGAGATGTTTGTAAAACCACAATTCAGAACTAGTTTGAAGGGACGTTCTACCTCAATCCAGGGAATTAGATTATGGAATGGCTTGGAGAATGTAGTTAAAAATGCCAAGTCAATGTTTACATTTAAGAAAATGATCAAAACGAATGTGTTAAAAATATATATATGAAATAGCGTAATGTGTATTGTATTAGTTAGAAAATTAGAAAGAGTTAGTCATTTTGTACTGTTGGTTGAAGATTATTATTGTTTAATCTGATTGTTGGAAAAAAGGGGCAGATATAATAAGATTTATTCTTCTTTCTGCTACCTTTCATTTTTTTATATTTTGTACATTATCATTTATGGGATTGTCTTGTATTGTTTCTTTTGTAAAAAAAAAAAAAAGAACAAATTTAATAAACATAAACATAAACATAATCAGCTGTAGATGAACCTCTGTTTGTTGCTTTCAGGAGCTTCATGAAAATGTGTTTGGTGGTTCAGAATGCAGTGAGGTGTATAGTTCAGTAGATATTCTGCTAACAAACAAACTAGCCTCCACATGTGTGCAGTGACAATATCGCCTGTCGTTTATTGTAACAGGCAACAATATTAAAATAATAACATAACTCCCCACCCCACCCGCATTTACTTACCGTACATATCAAGAGTAAATCCTTTATAAGAGCACTTACTGCCCTCTAGTGGCTAAAGGTTTTACTTTCACTTTCAGTCCCAGTGGTTTCATTTCCAGTTTCTCCTGTTATTATGTTCACCAGCAGAGGGCGCGCTTGTCAAATGTATTGTACCTGAGTTGTTCTGTCTCATATCCGTCAGGAGACAAAGTGCTCCATCTGACCTGCTGCTGTAGGAACAGATTGAAAACAAGTTTGATGAGTGTGTATGAGACAGAGAGTAAAAGTCATCACGTGCAGCCATGAGCAGCTGCAGCAGATGTCTTTTATTAACCAATCACCATTTGTGATGCTGGTGCCCATTCAGTTTGACATTAACATGGAAAGCAGATGAGTTTTCCATCAAATCAACAGATGGCTTCAAATGAGCGCTGAGGGAAAACTGCAACGACTTCATGATTTCCATTCCTCGTTTAAAAACTGAAATCAACCATTTAAAACAGCAAATAGAGGAAATGAGAGGACATTTTAACACATGATGGGAGTTTGTCTCGGGACATTAGAGAAGCTGCAGGGCTGGAAGATTTGAAGAATAAGTTTGTCTCTTGTCTCTTTCTCTCAAATAAATCCTAATGTTCGTGCAGCTGATATAAACTAGTTGATGATACCTGTCTGTTAGCAAAATATTTCATAATTTAGTCTGGGCCTCCCTACTTAGGCTGCTACCCCCGCGACCCGACCCCGGATAAGCGGAAGAAAATGGATGGATGGATGGATGAATTTACCAAACAGTTTTTTATTAAACTTGTAAAAATTGATTATTAAATGTGCATCTACATCTGATTCACTACTGGAGTCAGCTTGATTCAAAAGGACAGCCGGCACACAGGAAAAGACACAACTCTGAAATTTTTACAGGCGTGAAGTCTCACCTTTAATGTTGTTTTTGAGGTTTG